>VBRH01000661.1:57170-68879 GCA_014578085.1 Cardamine resedifolia | reverse complement strand
TTCCGGATTTTGACAGTAAAAGTTTACCAAACTTAATATTTCACATCAATAAAATTTAATTAACATATTCAAATTATTTTCATATATAGAAACTGGATTTATTTTCTATCCCGATATATAGATAGAAATATTTGATTTCAAGTTTTTAAACAAATCAACTAATATTTAAGCATATATCGTGTTAATTTTAAATTTTGGAATCTTATTATTGTTACAATTTCAAATTTGAAAGATCTATATATTTATTCTGGATTTTAAGAGTAACAATTTTAAAAACTTTATCTTTCACATTAGTTAAGTTTTAATTAGGATATTTAAATTAATTTCATATATAGAAATTTAATTTATTTTCTATCCTGATTTATTTTAAACATTTGAAAATCATTGATTTGTTATTAATTAAAATATTTCTTAATAAAAGTGCAATATTAGTTAGATTTAATTAGAATATTCTCAATTAAATGATTCAACTTCCTCTGCAATCTACAAATAAATAGGCTTTTAACTCTCATATAATCTTTTAAATTCCGATTTAGATAGATATGGTATTATTTTAAATTTTGGAAAACATTGAATAGTTACTAATTAATATATTTCCAAATAAAAAGGTACTAATTAATGTAATCTTTAAAAATTTAAAACCAAAATTTGAAAAATTGGTCTTCATCCATAAAACGTGACTTCCCTATAAATAGAATGAAGGATTTCATCTTCAACATCCCATCTTCTCCAGCACTCATTCTTTTGGGGTTTTTTTTTCTTGGTTTTTGATTATTCTTTTTTTTTCTGTTTGTTAGGTGATTATGATATTGGAATCGGGAAGAAGCTTCATACATAAGAGAACATGACACAGAAAAAACAAAACCAATCAAAACAGAGATGTTGGAAACGGTGATGACTCTCATCACATATGAGATAATTCTCTATTTTTATTTTAATATCTATTCTAAATTTTTTTTCTTTTTATTTACCGGTAATTTATTTTCTTTTATTATGTATTTAAATTGTTAGTATTGATTTTTAATTTTTTCTTTTTTCAGGTTTAATTAGGAAGAATATGTTCACCAATATAAAGACAAACTGAAGAAGAAATCTTGATACCTTTTTTTGTGTGTACGTAATATTTATAATAAAAAGTTTCAAAAAGCAAGTAAATTTGTAAGTATATTTTAAAAAATTTATTATATATTCAAATTCAAATATTTTACAACAATCTCAACAAATCGGCTAAACATACAACAAATCTAATTTTTCTCTAACTTTTCTTTTATCATGTATTCTAAATTTATTTTCTTGTATTATGTATTTTAAATTATTAGTATTGATTTTTAATTTTTTCTGTTTTCAGTTTTAATTAGGATGAATATGCTGACCAATATAAAGATAAACTGAAGAAGGAATCTTGGTACCTTTTTTTGTGTACGTAATATTTATAATAAATCATTTTGAACTAGGAAGTAAATTGTAATGTTATTCTACGATTACATTTGGATGCCATAAAGTTCAGTTTTCGAGTGAGCACAATGTGTGTGTCGACTTTTTTAGTTAGAAAATGTTTATCTTTAATTAAATCAATAGTGTTCTTTGTATTATTCATGCCCACTCTTTCTAAATTCTTATATAAACTGTGATTGTGTTTTTACTAATTAATAAAGCAATTAGATGAAAGAAAGAAAAAAGTATATGGGTCATGTAATGGAGGGAGTTTTGGGTTTGATCATAATTTTGACCTAATAAGATATGATTTTTTTAGAGGGGCACAAAATCCAATATGTCAAAGAGAGAACATAGTAGTTGTGTTATTTCTTATGATTTTGGGTACGTTTAATTAATATATATTATTATCGAATCATACAATAACATTGCTCTCGCCCTCGCGTGGTATTTATAGGGATATCACGCTGATGTGTAACACCAAATCGATTCTTAGAGAAATTTTAAAACAAGATAAACATTACTAGATTAATTACATGATATGCCATTAGATATAGTATTTGTTTTTCAAGTTACATGATATACCATTAGATATAAATTTATTATAAGAAATATAATGTACAAATTTATATTATATTGTTAACATACTCTAATTAAAAATATATTTATTTAGTAGATGTTGAATAAAAATAAACAGATTTGCAACTATAAAAAGTCAAATTTCAAATTTGAAATATCTACATATTTCTCATTTATTTAATTTTAATTAATATATATTCAAATATAGAAACTAAGTTGATGTTCTCAACCAATTAATTTCAAATGAATATCTAGATTATAATTTTTTTTTTTAAATTAACATAGAGAGATTTTTGTAAAATTTGTAAAAACACATTTGTTATTTGTTAAATTATAATTTATAATAACCATCAATACTATGAATTAAGGCAAATTATGAAAACAATATGATATATTAAATGATTTTATATATCTAAACTCATAAAATTAATATGAATAGCAAAATGATATATTAAATAATTTTAAAATAATATACGTATTAATTTCTTAATTATAAATATGATATATTATTTATAACAAATGAAATATTATTTAAATTAAATAAATTATAATTATTTTAAAACAATTTCACTAAAATAGATATTTACAATCGTAATCTATTAATTTGGGTAATATATGTTCCTATAATAACTCTTACATTTTTAAATATTTTTTAAGTTTAAAATTAAAGATTTAAATATCATTTACGGATTTTGTGTTAAAAACTACCAATCTTTTCAAAATTTCGTTAATTTAGTAAATATTTAATTAGAATATTATAAATTATTCCAATTATAGAAATTGATATTGATTTCGTCAATCAAATAATTCAAAAATAATATCTAATTGTTACGATATTGGAATCTATTAAATCTCAATTTAAACATGTATGATATTATTTTGAAAATTTGGAAAGCATTTATTTGTTACTAATTTAAATATTTCCAAAAAATATCCTAACAATCAATGTGATTTTCACAAATTTCAAATTGTCTACATTTAAACAATCAACTTAATATTCTCCATATTTAATTCTGTTAAATATAGTAACTGACTTGATTCACTCAATCAATTAGTTTCAAATTAATATCTAATAATTATAATATTTGAAATCTTTTAAATCTCGATTTAGTGGATATAAAAACTGATTTATTCCCTTAATGAATTAGTTATAAATACGATATCTAACAATTATATATATATATATATATATCATTATTCATATAAAAACTTACCAAAAATCAAATAATAAAAAATCTTTGATTTGATTTACTTAATAATTAAAAACTTGAAAGTAAAAAAAAGCCAACATATAATATTAAACATAAACCATTCAACCATTTAGTCATAATAAAATTAACATAAACTGAAAGCTTTTCATGGCAAAAAAAACTAAATAGTAGTATAGAATATAATAATAAATATACAATTAAAATATATATGATTATTTTTGTGAGTCAGCATTTTAGTTTCTTTACTATGATTACATTTGTTCTATAACATAAGAGTTTGTTAAGATTCGGATTTTTGAGATCGATGTGGCTGTTTTGTTATGGCTTAGAGTTTTATTAGTACGTTGTGCGAAGATCATTGGAATGACTTTGATTGAGTCGATAATTATTGTAGATATTTTAGTTTGATTAGTATGATTTCATATAATTGGTTTTTTGCTATGTTACTATTTTTAATAACAGATTTTCAATTTAACTTAAACTAAATAAGATGTTATTTTTGTACAAATATCAAAAGAAAAACATTATTGTCATGAAATGCAAACTTATTTCTAAACCACTAATACCTACTTATATTAATTCGGAAAACTACAATAGAAATGTGTTTATGTGTCAAAGCAAATTTTGGATTTTGTTTTTGATATTTTTAGTATCAAATAATTTTAAGAGAATTTATATAATTTTAAAAAATTATAATTATTCAGTCGGATAATTCGTGTGCCTTAAATAATTATCCGATCCGCGTTTTATCAGTTGGAAAAAATTATTGATCCAAACGTGTAAATTATATTTACTTTACCCAAACGGGTTTGGATAATTCGAAACAATTACATAAAAATTTGACGTAATATACATCTCATTACAATCAAATTTTATAAACCAAATAACATAATCAATTTCTTAAAAATACATACATATTTAAGTTCACTAAATTTCAATTTTAAATGTGTTTTCTTCTGCACAATGTGCAGGTTCTTACCTAACTTCATTGTACATGTCAATATGCACACAATGATTAGTATTATAATATTTTTTGTTAAAAATCTGGCATTTTATTATTTTTTATACAAAATAATAATAAATCACCAAGAGTGATTTATGATAATAATTGTGTATTATTGAAGGTTCGCAACAGTTTTATACAGTGTATATTAGATTTATTAAAGGTTTTGAGTTATACCAGTATAATTCTGATTCAATCGACCGATAAAATGAAAAAAAAAATATTTTACTTATTATTGAAATAAATTTTAGTTTTATTTATTTGTACAAGAAATTGATTAGTAAATTTATCATCGGGTACAAATAAACTTTAAAAACAATTATTGATGATGATAATGATGACGACGACGACAAAGAAAAAAAAAACTCAAAATGTATTTTTATTTTTATCATCGAAAATTGCAGAAACTTTCTTATATGGGCCGAATGTATTTATATATATAACTGATTTAAAAGAGTAGCCCATGTTCTCCGATTTCAGGTTCTGCCGTCAAATGTCGTCGAACTTCGTATGCCTCGCCGGAATTATCGTCAGTACTCAGATGGAGTTGGTAAATCGGGTCGTGAATTTGGATATCTTCAACTTTGTGCCTGCAGATAGGACACGCGGAGTTCAAGTGAAGCCACGTGTCGATGCACTCAGTGTGAAAGCAGTGATTACAGCTCGGCAAAACCCTGGCTTTGTCTCCGTCAACGAGTTCCGAGAGACAAACGACGCATTCCACGCCGTCTTTCAAGTTACGACGGGGATTGATCGGAGAACGGAAGGGTCGATGTCATTGCCATGAAAACTAACACTATAAGCAAAAGCAAGAAAACGAGAGAATGAATAAATAATAAAACACAATCAAACCGCGAACAAGGCGAGACCTCGTAGAGCTGCGATAGCATATCTTCGTTCATCTTTAAAGAAAAGGAAAAAAAACATTTGTAAGAGTAATCTTTCAAAGACCCTTCTTTTATTTATAGAATAATGCAAACCAAAGCCTAATTCAATTCTAATTACAAATCCTAAGATCGATAGATCGATCAAACAGAGTATGGGCATAAAACAAGTGAATTAGTTTAGAACAAAAAAAAACAGACGAATATATAGTTGAATACGGTAGATAAATCTCAGTCTACTAGTCTAGTGATTAACTTATAAATTACTTGTATACTCAATAATTCCTTTTTCTCCGTACCACTTAATTTTAAACCCAAACAAATAAAAGGTAAGGTTTTCTTTCATAAAATGGTAGATGTTTATTTTAAAAAAATAACGTTGTGCCAAATCAGATGAAGTAACATCGTTGAACAAATGATATCTATTTTTCACAATCCCAAAACGCATTCTTCTTTTACCTATATCTTTTCGCCACACTTAAAAATGTCCTAATCTATGTTATTTATTTCCTTCCTCTCTAGTATATCTAATTTGTTCCGACAAATGTATGTTTGCGCTCATGTTTTGTGTAAGTCCAATATAACATATATAATATATATATGCAACAAAATTTTACATAAGAATATATGTAGGTATTAAATTAGCTATGGCTTGACATGTTTATATGTATACACGTGTGAGTGCTATTTCGCTTATATATTGTGTGTTATTTTAGAAATAGTACATGCTTATCTGGTTACGTCACAAAGGAGACATGTGGACGTAGAAAATGGCAGTTGCATTTGCATTTGCATGATCCCATTTTGTATATTCACACGTCCATGTGGATTGATTATGTGAGGATATGATCCGGTGTGTTTACCTTTAAATATTGTTTTCCGTTTTTTTTTTTCACCTAAATGGAGTATATTTTGGTTTCTCTTTTTTACCATTGATTTGTCTCTCCCTCTCTCTATTAGAAGTTGGAACTCGAGCTTGTAAATTTTACCCATTAAAGTAAATAAAAAGCAAAAAGAAATAAAAAAAAATAGGGAACAGATGCACGTGCAGCCACGCGCCTGTGTCTGCTCTGTAAGCAATGGTACTAAAAAAAAGTATCGAATGAGGAATATAAATCCCAACGGAACCATGCAAATATGCAATGATGAGATTCACCTTTCACATTCCCTCCGATTTGCTTCCCTTTTCGTATTATTTTCATAATTACAACCAAAAGAAAATTAATTCATGTAGATATTTCCTAGTGTAAATTATTTGGAAATCACTCATTGATGATATTTTTGGTACAGTAAAACTTCATTAGGAAAAACAACATTGGCCGTTTTTGGTTTTATCTAATGAAGGCCAAAATGTTCTTTCTTTAGTGGTGGACCTACCGTTTAGAGCGACGAACGGATCAAAACAAAAACAAAAAAAAGAGGAATATTCGAAAAAAAAAGAATATTAACGAACCAAATTTTTTTTTTTTTTAGATTATTATGTGTAGTAGAATCGATTTTTGTATGAAGTACAGACCAACTGTACCGTCATGTCATGGTGCATTTCCTCTTTCCCTCAATTTCCTTTTTAATAATTAATTTTAGGTTTCAGATATTTTTGTAAATTGTGTACTATGATACCTAAAACTATGAAACATTTAAACAATTTGTTTGTTTGTAAATGTAAGAATGAAAGGACAAGAGACAACCAAAAAAAAAAATGAAGGGAATAACTAATTGTAATAAGCATCCAATGTTTTAGAATCCAAACAAGAAGTAACTTTCTATATTCATGCACTTAAAACTGAATCTGCCATGAGGAGCTGCCTAAACCAATTTTGTATACCCACTTGATTTTAAACAGAAACATAACAACAAACTCACTAAAATCAATCCCCAGAAAACTATATATTAGGTGTTTTTTTTCCATTTGAAATTTCCATCTAAAAGTTTTTTTTTTTTTTTTGGTTTGTACGAACTAAACAGAGGTTAAAGAGAGCTGTACAAGTGGGAATGTTAAATTTAAAAATTTGAAAAAAAACCCTACCTTTTATGTTCTTCTTCTTCGATGTTATTTTCCTTTCATGGCTTAAGTCGATCCCACTTGTAGCGACCTTCAAGCGGTTTGTCATTGACGATATCGAAGTTGTACCTGTGATGATGTCAAAATGTTCGTTAGGATTCTGATTCCCTTGAAGATACTTTTGCTAAACTACGCGTCGGTTAATCTCTTATCATGCGCAGTTTATGTACGGACTCAATTTCCCCCAATCCCACGTGAGAGTGTAAATTTTTAAGGAAGCAGAAATGGTTTACTCACTTGTCTATGAATTTCTTCTGCTTCTCGTCGTCCTTCTCCTCTAGCTCCGATAAGAATTCCTCAATCTCTGCCGGCGTTGGAGTTTTCTTAGATTTATCCTTGTCCTCCTCCGTCGCCGATGATGATTTCATCTCTGTTCCCAAACCCTCACTCACAGGACTTGTCTCTTTTCTGCTAAATCCCCAGAGAGAAAAAAAAATTAAAAAAAATAAAGATCAAAATGCGAGAAAAAGAAAAGAAAAACAAACAAAAATTTAATCAACCTGAAATTGCTGTTGATGATTGTTGATGTTTCGTTTTCCGAGATCTGATGAGCCTGGAAACAAAAATCAAATGAAAATGTTACAGATTTTGAGTAACAGGGGAATATTAAAGAGTCATTTAATCATTTTATTTTCCCTGGAAAATTAACAAACTAAATCGATTAAAGTAGAGACGAGTTTTGGATTTCAAAAAATTAACCTCCAGATCTGAAGCAAACATGGAACTGTTCTTCGTGATTTCTTTTGATTCGCTGCTGAAACAGCCGGAATAGATACTCGAGCTCAGCTCATTTTCTTCTCCAGTGGAGGTAACAGAGCATTCACTCGAATCCGAATCCGCAGAAGAATCAACGGAAGAAGAAGAAGAAGAAGGATTAGCGAAGACGACGTCATGAGAGTCCGATGATGAATCATCATCATCAACAAGCTTCGTCTTCTTCAGAGGTGCTGAGACGCTTGTGCTTGAAGCTTCTTCAAACTCTCGCTTGCAATTGGGAATTTTCTCGCTCATCTTTCTCTTTCTCTCTGCTTCTTTCTATTTCTGGTTTCGCTTCTTAATAAAATCAGGGGAGATTTTGGTGGAAGGAAGGAGAGATGACAGAATGAATCATGAGCCGTTGATTATTTCAACGGATGAGATTTTTATTCCTACGCGAGCGGACGGAGGTTATTGTTATAACGGCGCCGTTACGAAGTTTCGCTTTTTCTTATAGTTTCACTTTTCTTCCACAAACGCCGTTGGGATTCTAAACGCGCTTTCTTTTTGCCGTTTTTGGCTTCCTCTCAAAGCTATTAATTGAAAATGCAATCATTTTCGTTTGTTATGACGTAGTGGAAACGTAACAATAATCATTTGATTTCATTTTTTTTTATCGTTTTGAAATTCCATTTATTAGTAATTTTATTTAGGAACAAGTTTTAACTTCTCCTATTATGAGAAGAGAAATATCGAACAAGTTTTTGTTCGTAACTGGATTATATATTTCCCACAATCAATTACACCATTAATGTAATGTGACATATCGAGCCGAGGGTATATAAACTATATATTAATAGTTAAGAATTGATATTTCTCTCCATTTTATAATATAAAATGTTTTAGCAGTTTTGTTGTGTTTCAAAATATAAAATGTTATCGCATTTCTAAGTAACTTTTTTACTTTATTGAATATTGTACGACCAATAATAACTTGTATTTTTCATTTTATAATTAGTTAAATTTTTTTATATATATTATATAAATAAAATTAAAACAAAAGTAACGGATTGTTACCAAAAACATTTTATATTATGAAACGGAGGGAGTAGATATCAAATTAGCTTGATCCCTTCCATTATACGCATTTTGCAGTGTTTTTAAAACTGGACCGGTCTAACCGGGAATAGGTCATCTAACCGGTTACGGGTAGACGTAAAACTCGGATTTGACTAAAACTGGTAAAATCGGCCTAAAACCTGTAAAATCGGTGATCCGGTTCAATACCAAAACCCGGTTCACAAAATTTATGTCATAATTTAAAAAAAAATAAAGTTTTTGAATCAAAATTTAAACCACAATTTAAATCATCTTTTCTACTTTTCAATTTGATTGTTATTTAATAATTCTAATAAAAAAATGTTTATTTATTTATGTAAATTGATTATAAACTTTTATATCTTACCAATTTTTTCTTCTAATAATTATTTTTCATATTGAATTTTAGAAAGCAAATCATATATAATCTCTTATTATTTATTTGTATAAATTTAAATAATTAATATATTGTTTAACTGTTATTTTTTTATTCTGTTGAAAAACATAATAATAATTTTTTTAATTATATTTTATGTTTCTTTAAGTTTAGTTATATAATTTATATATATATTCAAAAACCTGGTTAAACTGGTCCGAATCTTTTAATGATAATGACGAGTCGGTGTCCGGTTCAGTTTTTAAAACATTGGCGTTTTGTTATGGTGTGTTGTGTGATGGATATGTTAAAATTTGTTCATAAACTGACAGAGGATACACTTTTTTTTTTCCTTAACATATGTATCGAACAAAATTTTGTTAAAATGGCTAAATATCATATGCAATTAGACAAACTATACGAAGTTACTTACAATACTCCTAAATAAAGATACCATGACAAAATTATGCCACATGGACTAACTCATCTAAAGTCTAAACTCTTATGTTTTGTTTTGCTAACTTTTCAATATTTCAAAATTTTTATTTTAAAAAGTTTCTATAAATGCACTACAAAAAATAGGGTTTGTTGCATCACTTAAATTACATCAATCAAATAAATGATATTAATTTGAGTTACTTATACAAAATTTGTGAATTAACATCAATTACAATAAATGATGTTATTTGGCATCAATTAAACAAAATTGATTCCAATTTATCTTAACTTGCATCACTTAAAAAGAAAAGATGCAAAATAAAAAGTAACATCAATTGTTTAAATGATACAAAATTTGTATCATTTGAAAAATGATGCATTTTTTTTTATATTTGTCCCACATCGCCAAAACAAGTTATGAGGATCAAATGAGTCATCTATAAATAAACTCATCACCAAATAATTAGTTTAACATATTTATTTTAATTAAATATTAAATAATATGTGAGATTTTGTCAATAAATTTATATAATAGACTTTACCAATAAATTTAAATATTATTATATAAATTTAATAATATTTAATATTGTGATTAATTAAATTTAAACAATTAATTTTAGCATCATTTGTTTACAATCAATACAATTATAACATTATTTACAAACAAATGATACAACTATGTAGCATCAATTGTAAAATATTGATACAACTATTAATATCATTTATATTAACTGATGCAAATTTAACATTATTTATTTGTAATTGATGCAAATTAACATCAGTTACAATAATGATGCAATATTTTTTTCAACCGATGCAAATATTTTGTAAAACTATTTCTAGAATCACTTACATAAGTTATGCAAAATTATTTTGCATCACTTATAAGTAATGCAAATACACAAAATAAATAATGCAACATACCAATAATGCAAATACCAAAATTACTTTGCATCACTTATATGTATGTGTAAGTTTTTTCCACTGAAATACACATCAACAACATCTTTTGTCATATACGTCATTTCGATGACATGTTCTATGAAATCATGTACATGTGTTTAAACCATATTATAATATAGCGCCAAGGAGATTGAGCCACTAAAGTTCAATCATAAATTGTCCGTACATTTAAAACCAATTGTAAACCACTAAACTCAATTCTCGTATTAAAGAGCACTGCATATACAAATGGCCATAAGGGTTAAAAATAATTTAACCATATATGTATAATTAGTACATACTAACTTCTTTAGTCTTCCAATGAATGGGACCATTTTCAATAAATTATTGTAGTAGTAATAAAAAGAATCATCGAGTAATAATAACTAAGTGACTGATGCAACAACGAATTCGCTGACGAAGGCATTTATTTAGGGATATGTTAAGATAATAATGAATTAAACGACCATGTAATTCTATGGTCCTTTCCTTCAAAGGGTACGTGCTAAGCTAAATAGAAAAACTACAGATTCTTTTCCTTTTTTCGCTTATCATTTTAAAAGCTTTTTCATTTTCAGATCTTTATCTAATTTTCTTTTGTGAAACAGAAATAGTTTTGTTACATTTTTTTTTGTTTGGTAAAAATTTTTTAAGGAGACGAAGTTTTGTTACATTGTAACTTAGCTAGTTAGGGAAATGTAAAGAATACTAACTTGAATTTTCTAAATTTTTAATATATCAATTTAAGCATACTTTTTATAATTTATGTAAACATACGTATATTAAAATACTTTTGATTGCATGTAGTAAAAAATTGCAAATAAATATTAGATTTCAATATAGATAGAAATAAAGCAAACGAATTAGGACTAATATTTGTAATCTAATGATTTGTATTAAATTGTTGTTGTGTTACCATCAAAACTAAAATCAGACATAATACCAAATACATGTTACAAAAAAACAAATGGATTCTTTATCAAAAA
>VBRH01000661.1:38994-54137 GCA_014578085.1 Cardamine resedifolia | reverse complement strand
ATATATATATATATTAATTACACAAATAACGAATACCTCAAGTCAGAAGGAATGGAGCCCTCATCAGAGAATGGATAAGTCTCGGGTTCGAAACGGTCAACAAGGAGAGCATGGATGAAGGAGTTTGATCCACCAGCTATTATGGGGAGCTTCCCACGAGAGACGATCTCAGAGATGTTCTGTGACGCCATAGACTTGAATTTGGAGGCAGTTAGTTCTTCGTCATCCTGAGGAAGCTCACCAAGAAGATGGTGAGGGACTCCACACCTCTCAGGGATGCTTATTTGGTTAGTGGTGATCTCCAATCCGTTGTAGAATTGCATCTTGTCGGAATTGATGATCTCACCCGAAAAACGGGTTGCAAGATCGACAGAGAGGCGTGACTTGCCTGTCCCGGTGGCTCCCATGATCACAACCACTTTCTCCATCTGTGACTTGTCCATGCAAATGGTCATGGGAACTAGCGATCGTGGGCGCAGTTGCAGTCGTGGAGAAGTGGTCGGGACGATCAGGGACCGAGAGAGGAATGTGGACGTAAGTTGTAGCATATTTACCCAAGTTGGGAGACAAATGATTTTTCTGTGTTCTTAAATAAACTCTAGACAAAGCAAAACAACACAGATAGATTGAAAAGTTATAATAGATACAGTACGGTTTTCATACACACATATATATACGGTTTGGTACTTAGATATGATAATGGTCGGATTTTATGCTGTTATTAGAATTGATGACTCATGGATTAACATTGATCTTATTAGTCATCCATGCATTAATATTGATTTGTTACCCCATTCATGCTTTTACTTACTTTAATCAAACCCATGAGGTGTACCTAAACTCTCTGTGGATCCTATCCAAATGAGCTACAAGATCTAGTGTTAATTATTTTTCTACTACCTAATTAAATAATAAATACCAGTATTTGGGAAAAAAAAGAAAATAAACTAAATACCAGTATCAACACTTAAAATCTGAATATAACAGAAATGCAAAGAGAATCTCATAAAAAAAAAAATAGAATACAATGGATTTGAATATAAAAATATAAAAGAAATTTCAAATTTTCTTTTATCAAGCCTTTTTTTTTGGCATCGATATTTCCAGCCATATATAAATTTATATGCTAAACTGCATGCGTGGTATATATATTACAGAAAGGTTTATAGTAAGGAAAAAACACAATTGAAGAGGTACCTCTGATCTAATCTGAATCAATCCGGATCTTAGGAAGTTTATAGTTGAGCTCAAAAGTTGGATACTTGGATGCTTAAACCTAAGGACTTTTGTGGTTTTCATGGTTACCAAAATTGTAAACGATCTAAATATACTTTCATTCTTCCCAGTTTTCCAATTTTTAATTTTAATCTCCGGGCAATATTCCAATTTTTGTCATAGCTTATGAACGTTTGTTGGCAAGTACTTTTTCTTCCCTTTTCTTAGCTTCCAATATCTTTTTTCATCCGACTTTTCGATCCCATACCTTATAGACTTATACCAATTCATTACTGCGTAATAAAATGTAAACCGGATGATGAGTACGAATCTGTGAAAAGCTAAACCCAAAAACTAGAAACTAAACAAATTTGAAAATGGATAAAACGAATTTGGAAAAAAACCAATAATTTAAGCTGCATCAAAATTAGGAACGGATACACGGAAACTTACAAAAATGTAAACACGGTAAAAATAAATAAAAAATGAATACATGTTGAAAGCATATATATAATTAAACATTATACTATATCATAACTTATTATGAATAACATAAATTCAATTAATTTAGATTTGTCACAATACAATAAATCACAATTACGAAAAGCATTGAATTTTATATAATAAAAAAGTTTCATAGAATGGGAAAAAAGGGAGTAAATAAATATAAGCTGAAGGTGAAATGCTTCATTTTACTGTGAAAATTCATAATGTTGAGTACTTTAATACTAGCGTTGAGAAGACATATCAGGCAAGTGAAAAGAAGACAAATAGAATGAAATTCTCAATTGTATTTATTGTAGAAGTTGTCCCAACCATTTAGAGAGCTTTCTTCACCTCGAAAAAGTTGGAGCGTGCAATGTTTGCTGCATCAATGTCTTCTGCAGATGCCACAGCCACCGCGACACCTTTATCTCTAACCGCATCAATTGCTTCGGCGAAAACCTTGAAGTCCTTCAAACTGTGGGACAAAAACAAAAGATTATTGAGAATGCTAAAGAAATATTATTGAGAGAATGTCGTTAATTAACCAACCAACCTTGTTGTTAATATCTCTTCACGCTTTCTTTGTCGTTCTTCGTCAGTTACTCCAAGTAAATGCCTCAACAAACTGAACAGTTTTGATTTCAGAATCGGTTATGTTTGTTCAACTAGCCACAGACAATAAAATAAAACAAGAAAAATTCATTTACCTGCTATAACCTTTGGCATCAGGTAATTGGTATGAATCAACATCACCTATGGTTCCAATAATAGCTTTAGTGAGTGTTTCTTGATCCATATCAAGACCACGTAAGAAATCTCCAGTTCCATCATATATGTCAAGTGTCTTCAACAAGTTTGGATCCCGGTACGATAAGAAAGAAAATACTCCTGAAACAAAGATCACGTCAGGAGAAAGAATATGTTATGTGTTAGGACAACAGCTCTTTTCACATTCAATAAAGTAAAAAAAAAAAGCAGTTTTTTTTGTACCTGAATGCGAATCGAAATCACAGAAACCTCCATATGCACCACCACTAACTCGAACACGATCCCATAACCATGTATTGCTAATATGCTTCGATATAACATATGCACTGCCATCATGCTCATATCCGGTGCTGAATAAGTTCCCCGCTTTTCCAACATAGTTTACCTGCAAAGAGAGTATGAAAGCGAGTTTACTATATCTCGGAAACCCCTAAACCCAAACACATTTATCAGCTGTATTCATTTTCTTACCTGGGTTGGTATTACAATAGCTTCATTTCTCAGAGGGAGGCGACCATCCCAAGTGACGAGCCCACCAGATGGGTTTTCAGGGAGTAAATATAGAAATTTCTCAACAGATTTTTCGGCGTTGGTGAGAGACTTCCCGTCAGCAGTCATATTAACTATGCAACCATTCCTGGCAAGGAGAGATCTTCTGATCTCCTCAAGTGAGGATGAAATTCCTTCCCAGTCTTCATCCACTTTCTTTTCAAGAGTGTGTAAAAATTCAAGATAACTACAAAAGAGAGATGCTCAACTTTGTTAGGTTCTTCAAGGCAGAAAAGAATATTAGAGAAAAAACTCTAAAACGTGAACAAAATTATTTCTCAATAAAGATCAACAGTAAAGGATATAATCGAGGGGTAAACTAAAACTCAAATCAAGAGTTATCAATTTCTAACCTGAGACCACCCATCTGCTCAGACATCCATCCAGCAATGTTCAACATTGCATCCATCCTCGCTGCAGCAATTCCATGACCACTTCCCCTCAATCGGTTCTGCATTGTATGCAAAGTGATGATTATACTACTATTTCCAAGTTCCACTAATCATGCAAAAGGCAGAAAGAAAAACCCTACTACATCTACATACCTCCATCCGTGCTCTGCTCTGAGAGACAAACTGTTTAAACCGCTGCTGATCTGTAAATTGAACCTCTTGCAACAAGCAGTTCATCTACAGCAAGACAAAAAGCAATGAATATAAGAGCCAACATATAGGTTCGACAGAAACAAAATAAAATATGGGCTTGAATAAATGTCTAATAAAGGGATATTAAATGACAAAAATACCAGGTTAAAAAGGTCGTCAGCTCGGCCAGCCATGGATTTTCCACGTACGATAATTTTGCTGCATGGTTCATCCTTACCCCTCACAGATGATGTAAGGGGATAAACTGATATACCTCCAGTTTTTCTTCCAATCAATTGATTAAGTTGCACAAAGGTCAAATCTTTTGTGCCCATCTCCAGTAATGATTGACTGTCAATAGACAATTCTATCAGAGTTACAATTTCAATAGAGTATGAAGCAAAAACATTTGCTATTACAGCTGCCAAAGTACTCCCTAGAATGGGCAAAACTTTCAATACTTTTGAAAATCGAACACCTAAATAAACTTGATAAAAAATCAAACCAGAAACAGATGACGTTGTTTTAAATGAACAAAACAAAATTAGAACAGAAGCCCAATCAAACAAATAACAGAAATATAAGGAAGCTATGAAGAAAAATTAGAATTGGAATCTGAATCAAAATTTATCAGGAAAATAAGTTGTCTAAAATTTGCTTTAACATGGTGCTCACTGAGAAGCATCAACGATCTCATATACTGGAAAGGTTCTGGTAAGCAGTGGTTCTCAAGTGAAATTGTCATAATAAATTGAATAGAGAACTGCAAAGACATGGAAATTGCCAGTTGGAATAGCAAAATCAACTGAGCAAAGAAACTCAAAAGAGATCTTCAACATGAATACAGAACAGCTACGGAGACTCTTTGCCAAAAAAATTAAGCACGATTTCATATAAAATGCTTCAAACTTTGCCAGAAGTAAAAAGACAGACGAATCGGTTAAAGATTCAATTTAGAGATTTGGTGTAAATAACCAAACACAAATACCCAAACACAAAATGAAAGCAGAGAATCTAGCAACAGTCTTCATTTAGCATTTCCACCAAGCATCTTTCTGAAGAAACTTGGTAAAAAACTCAAAAGAAACACATAAGAAGTTTAAATCATACCAGAAAAGTGGTACTAGAGAAAGAAGCTCATGCTTCAGCGAACCCATATCAAAGACTATTTCAGCATAGATAATATCATTTGTGAACAGGTCATGTCGCAAAACCTTCACACCATTAATATCTCCAACCTATTGTTTTAAACTTCATATCAGTAAAATCCGCAAGCTCAGGAAATGAAAGGAAATACAACAAAAGAAAAGGCTAACAAAAGATTACCTCGGTGGGAACATAAGTAGGTTCTTTTGGAATGTCACTCAAGTTCAAACTCGGGACACATCTCAGTGCTTCAGGAGGGTCGGGAGTTTCTTGTTTCAATCTCAGCTCCTCTGTAGCACGTGCAAGCTCTGCAAGATCTTCTTCTGTCATACCTGCTTTAACTTTTTCCAGGATGTTTTTCTCTTCCACTTCCTCTTGAGTAGCTTTCTCAGGATCAGGCTGAAAAGACTAGTTTTTAGCACAAAACTAGAGAAACATTATATAGCACTGAGAAAATCGTAAAAGAAGTATACCTGCATCTCTATGGTAACACGATGCGAGTTGTTCAAAATAAACTGCTCTATCAGTGGGGAAAAGACAGCCTTGGATCCCTCCTCAGCTATTCTGGTTTTCAGGGCCTTCAATGGTTCTGTATACTTTAATGGCTCAAAAGGATCCATATCGTATATCCATTTTGCCTAAAAAGCCAATAATAAAATAAGGAGTGATACTTGGCATAGACAAACACGTAAGCATTAAAGGCATATTAACTTACAATAGATTGGAGCATAAGTGATAAACCACGAGGGAAAGATCCTGTGTTGTTTTCTCTTAGAGAAAACTCAATTGTATTCATGGATGCCTCCACAGCCTCATTGTCAAACCCTTCTTCTGCCAACTTTTTCAGAGTATCCATAATTAACTCTTCAACCTTTTGAACATTATCTTCAGACACACCTTTCAAACCAATACTGAACTGGGGCTGCAAGAGTTCGTCTGACATTCCACTACTGACTAGAGCTTCTCCTAAACCGCTTTCCAATAAGATTTTTCTTAGTGGTGAAGCAGGAGTCCCCAGCATAAGATGATCTAAGAACCCAAGTGCGAGCTGAGTTTGCAAGTCCAAGGGCTTCTCCGACAATAGCCAGTTAACGCACAACATATGCTTCTTTTTAAGGTCACCATCTCGACCAGCAGGATATTTCTCAACCAGTCTGACAGGCTCAGAGAATAATTTTTGAGGTTTAATCTTTGAACTATCGCGAGACGGACTAGCTTCAAACATGTCCAAGTATTCTGCACATATAGGGAACGTAGAGATGAGATGTATTTCAAAATCAAGATAACAAGAGGATTATCTCTAGTAAGAGTTAAGACAAAAGGAAATATCACTCTTTACCACTCAAAACACGGAGGCGATGAACAGGATCATCATCTCCATAGAACCAGATCCTGGCATTGCTTGGGTGATAATACTGACGATGGAAATCCTAAAATTGTCCCATAACAAGAAAGATATATGCTATGCATCAGAAGTTACACATATCATCACGCTCCTATAGCAGTATACTAGCATAATAATTTGACTTTTAACAAACCCTGAATTCCTCGAATGTCAGCTTAGGAATATCTTTTGGATCACCTCCACTGTCAACACCATATGTATTTGCTGGGGATAAGGCCTAATAAAAGTGAAAACAGTAGTAAGTGATTTCATCAGAACCACTATATCGAGGAAATACAATCTCAGATTATCTAACAAGGTTTTTGGTACCAAGTGTTAATATGGCATTTTCAAGAAAGATAGGTTTATATTGCAAATGGTTACATCGTCTAGTTGATTAATAAGGTCAAAAACCAACATTGGATAAAATTTCAGCTTCAGAATCTCTAGAAATTCAAATCTAATACATATGCAGAATGCAAATATGAGTATGTACTGCACATATAATCAGGTGCATTAGAAAATATCGAAGAATCAAGAATCAACTGCTAACATAATTCAACATTAACTAGAACCCACTACAAAAATTAACTTTTAGAAGATATTTCTCGAGAAACTGTCAGTAGTAAACCAAACCCAAACTTGCCTGTTGAGCAATTCGCCCTAAAATATTATCAGGCTGTGAATAGACACCTTTCATCTCATTAAAAACAACCCCTGAAATCAAGCATCAATGATGAGTGAGTATTTGAAGTAGAGGAAAAGAGCTCTAAAATGGGATCCTTGGTAAATAAAACCTTTGTAAGATATGTCTTCTGAGGGGTCATTAAGCTCATAGTGCCAGCCTTCTTGCTGAAAAGTGTGCACGTCATCCACGCACTTGGGGAAGAAGACAGCATCCAAATATACATCGACAAGATTGTAAAAATCCTACAATAGATAGTGATGAAATGTGAGCAGACAAAAACTAAATTTAGATAATAATAACAGAAAGAAAGAGGTTAGCTCCTCGAGGACAGACAACCAAAGGACTTTATACTTGGCTTATTGTACCTTTGTATTAGTGGAAGCAACTGGGTAGCAGGTCCTATCAGGATATGTGAATGCATTTAGAAAAGTATGCAAACTTCCCTTGAGTAGTTCAACAAATGGCTCTTTTAGCGGGTACTTTCTTGAGCCACATAGAACGCTATGTTCCAGTATGTGCGGAATGCCAGTGGAATCCTTCCTGCATTAACAACGAAACTATAATCTAAAACCGATTCCATTACAAGTTTTGCTACCCCTAAGTTAACTTCCCTTAGATAAGGAGGTTTCCATGTGGGCCAATATCAACTTAAAGTAAAATTGTTCTTAACTTGTTACAAGGCAGTAAGAAATTTGACAAGTTATTGACCTCCAAAGCTTAGAACACTTTACAAGTACCAATAAAGAAGAAGAGTAAAGGAAATGACTTGCTCAAAACTTTTGTAGGACTAATCCAAAAAAATGCGATCTTTGATGAGTAATTATCAACTTGACCATTTCGATTTGTTCAATTCCAAGAGTGAAGCGGTAGCTACCAATTTCAATTGCCTACCTAATAAATACTAAAGTCACCATCATTCTACAAAGACAAAAATTCTTAGGAACTAAACTTACGGAGGAGTCCTGAAAACAACGCCGAACACCTTGTTCTCATCCTCATTTGACACAGACATCACCTCACAACCAGTTTTCTTGTGTTTGAAAAGAATCGCCTTTGATTTACACTCTGAGATAAATTCTTCCGAAACTTTTTCGAATCCAAGCTTCTCAGCCTCATCTTGTCCTACATCTGAATCCCAACAACAACAAAAGAAATTACGCATCAGCAGAGGTTACACTTACACATAGCTCCATTTGATTAAATAGCAGACACAAAGCACATAAGACATATCCGAATGTTCTATAAGGAAAGGGTCAAGTGTGAAATTGGTAAAACAAACATCATCAACAAACACTTCCACCAAAGAGATATAATCTAAAAATCTAAACTTTAAGAAAAAATTAATGAATAATCAAACTTCAAGCAGAAAAAACAGTCTATGGTGAAAAATCCGCACCGGGATAAAGTGGTGCGGGTTGTGTGGCGACGGCGCGAACAGAGAAGCGAGAGAACTGCCCATTGACACCTCGAACTGCGGCGGAGGGAATCCTCAACCCTCTTCTAAGCAAGAGACGTCTTCCGGCGACTGAAGGAGAGGAGATACGGCGAAAGTTGCGACAGGGGACACGGATGGCTGTAGACGATGAGAGCGACATGTAAGAGCGAGGGAACTGGCGAAAGAAGCGAAAGAATAGAGACGCCGAGCTGAGAGAAGCTGAGCAAGAGAGAGTTCGGAGCATGGCTACCGGTAAAATATATCCCGGCGAAGACTGCTTCTGACGGAGACGAAATAACTCAAATAAGGATATGCGAAGAACTAAACTAAAATAAACCAACGACAAGAGGTTTTTATCTTTGTGTGTGTGTTTTTTTTTGCTTGTAGAGGAAAAAGTAAAATAAAAATTAATCCCCCATTTCTTGTAGAACACACAAAATTATTGAAAAAATATTTTCTATTTTATTAAAATAGCATTTTATTTTTTTGAGTCTTTTAGTTAGTACTTAATTTTAAGACGGGACAAAAAAGAGGTTCTGATTTGCAAGAAAGGATACGTGGTTCTCGTATATCCAATAAGCAAAATGTGCTTTTGAGTGTTGCTAATGCTACTTGCTATCCTCCAAAAATATAATATGCAGAAAATATCTTAAATCTTTTCAAAAATATCATAAACCTAATCAATATACAAATTAATACTAGACATAGATTTTTTTTTTTAAAACTCAAAAAAACCATATTGATTGAATATAAACCAAATCCAAAATTTATAAGTCAATCAATACTAATTGAGTACTTTTAATAAACAATGTAAAATACATTGGGACATAAAACAAGAAATTTGAAAAAGTTGTAAAAAAATTCAAATGTTAGTTTCTTCATATATGTGGAGTATATTTTCTTTGTTTATACAAATACTACACAAAAAATATCAAACCGTGAAAATTATGCGATGAGTTTAGCTGCAAGTAAAAAAGTGTAAGTAAAAGTAGTCGCACATGAACTATATAGGCCGAAAGTGTGGAAGGCCCATATTCAGGGACGACCCAGTAACGTGGATCATCAACCTAACAGTAACGGATAAAACAATCTTCCAGACGTTTCTTTATTATCCACGTGACGTCCTGGTTTTGGAGAGCCTCTAATTCGCTCAACGGGTTACATTTTGATCGTCACAAAACGAAAACATTCAGAGAAGGCAAAATCGGTGTTAAAGACCAAATTTCCGATTTCCTCTCGGGCTCAATACATTTCCTCAAGTAAACCCATACTATGATTCTTCTACCTTCACTCTACTTCTTCTTCTTCTTCTAGGTTTCATTTTCTGGAGCTGTTGAGCAATGCCAGTGACCTACACTTTTCCAGTTCTTCCTTCTTCTTGTCTACTTTGCCGAATCTCTAATCGCAGCTCCAGCTTCATCGTAGATCGCCCGGAGCTTCAGATCTCAGGTTTCCTCGTCGTGCGTTCCGCTGAATTCTACGGTCTTAGATTCTCTTTGCGGCGACGGAGGTTGAGTGCTGCTGGCGGTGGTATCCATGTCCTCGACAATGCGCCGTCTCGTACTTCGTCACTCGCTGCCTCTACCTCTACAATCGAAATTCCTGTCACGTGTTACCAGGTATTATGATCTCTCTCGATTTGGTACTGTACTCCACGCTAAAATGCAAATGGAGCTTGTTTTTCTACCTTGTAATTTTGGTTGAAATAGAAACGTTTGTTAATTTAGTCTCTAGCGCTTTAGAACGATTTGGATGTCTTGATTTGGCGAGTTAATCGGAATGAGTAGCAGTTTTATATTGTATTAAGAGTGTATGTAAGGAATGTAGTTTTTGTTAGACATTATTCCAGGATCACATATGTTACTGGTAATTGTATTGAATTTGCAGCTCATCGGAGTTTCTGAAAAAGCTGAAAAAGACGAGGTAGTTAAGTCGGTATTACAGTTGAAAAAAGCTGATGCTGAAGAGGGTTATACAATGGAAGCTGCTATAGCTCGCCAGGTTAAGACCTATCTTGATTCTGTTTCAAGTGCTCCATAGAGTCTGACCACTTTATCACTAGAGTTAGTGGACAGGGAATGTGCCTTCTGTTTCTTGATGCCTTGTTCTTGATGATTCTAATGTGCAGGATCTTCTCATGGATATTAGGGATAAACTTCTTTTTGAACCAGAATATGCTGGTAACCTGAAAGAAAAAATTGCTCCTAAATCTCCTCTAAGAATTCCGTGGGCATGGTTGCCTGGTGCTCTATGCCTGCTTCAAGAGGTAAAACTACTGAGCTGTTATTGGGGTTTGTCCCTGCAAATTTTTTATACTTATCTTTCTTCCTTAATTTATCATTTCTATCAACACCATTCCTCTTCTAAATGGAATTTTGATTTTCTTCTATGAAATTTAAAGGGAAATTTGTTTTTTTGTTTTTGTCTCAATTTTTTTGACGTTACCGTTTTGCATAAGATAAAAGGGTTTTTGGATAGAAGATAAAGCGGTGATGTGAGCTACTGTGCTTCAGGTTGGACAAGAAAAGCTCGTGCTGGATATTGGTCGGGCTGCGCTCAGGAACCTTGATTCGAAGCCATATATTCATGATATATTTTTATCTATGGCACTTGCTGAGGTAAGATCATATGAACGAGGGATGGGGACTACTTACCAGCTTTCACTAGTCCTCTGCTTTTCTTCTATCTCTAATATGTTTTTTTTCCATCAAGTGTGCAATCGCCAAGGCTGCCTTTGAAGCTAACAAGATCTCTCAAGGATTTGAAGCTCTTGCTCGTGCCCAGTGTTTTCTGAAGAGTAAAGTTACTCTGGGAAAACTTGCATTGTTAACTCAGGTAATAGGTTCCGCTGTCTTGCATCAGTACAGATAAAGTTTCTTTGTGTTTACTTTTAGTTCTGTTACCAGATTGAATCATTAAAAGTTCCGTTGTTATCTACCAGCATATTGGAGTTTAAGGGATTTACATTACAATTTTTAGATTGAGGAGTCACTAGAGGAGCTTGCACCACCATGCACATTGGATCTACTGGGGCTGCCTCGCTCGCCAGAAAATGCAGAGAGGAGACGAGGTGCAATTGCAGCGCTACGCGAACTACTCAGACAGGGCCTTAGTGTTGAAGCTTCATGTCAAATTCAAGACTGGCCATGCTTTTTGAGCCAGGCAATTAGCAGGTTATTGGCCATAGAGATCGTTGATCTTCTTCCATGGGATAACTTGGCCATTACACGGAAAAATAAAAAATCACTTGAATCCCACAATCAAAGAGTGGTAATTGATTTTAATTGTTTCTACATGGTGTTGGTTGCCCATATCGCTGTTGGATTTTCAGGCAAGCAAAATGATATGGTATATCACGTTTTCGTTCCCTTTGTTATTAATCCAATTGGTCCATTTATTCTCTATTCTATGAGCTTATAAAGTATAACATTCAGTATGCTTGTGTAGATTAATAAAGCAAAAACTATATGTGAATGTCTCATAGCATCAGAAGGTGTTGATCTGAAATTTGAGGAAGCTTTTTGCTCATTTCTTCTAAAGCAGGTATTTTTCCTTCTTACTTTCTCTATTTATTTTCCCTTTCGACTGTGCTGTTGCATCTTATTTTCTTCAACTTCACTTGCTTCGAAAGATCCATGCGTTGTACATTTAGTTAAGTGCTACTGGACCATGTTTGATAGCACAGGGTTCCGAGGCAGAGGCCCTTGAAAAACTAAAGCAGCTGGAATCAAATTCAGACTCTGCCGTTCGTAATTCAATCCTGGGGAAAGAGTCGAAAAGTACTTCTGCTGCTCCATCATTGGTAAACCTTATGATTTTTACCAAGAATTTGTGTCCATTTGTTGCTAGGACTAGAGCGAACGTAAAAATTCCTCGATGGATTGTTCTCCCTGGTTATGCCTGATATAAATGGCATGATCAACTTTAATTGAATATGAGTGAGGTTGAGCTATGTTTACAGGCACTAATTGAAAACAATGGATATAGATTCGTTGAGTGGATGGTAGTAAAACAGTAAAAGTTCACAGAATATGCTTTAACAGCATCGTGTGTGCCTGCCGTCAAAGTTTTTCTTTTTTGGTTGATTGTACATTCGCTTAATCCTTTATATTTGCTTGAGTAAGCCCTTGTGTTATCATTAAATTTAATATAGAAATTTTGTAAATATGTACATCTCTTCTTCGCCTCTGATTTTTCTCGGTAAAGATTTATATCGACCTTCTTACATGTTACCTAATAAAATTGACCAGGAAGCGTGGCTAACGGAGTCTGTGCTTGCTAACTTTCCAGACACAAGGGGTTGTTCTCCATCTTTGGTAAGGTTCAGATCACTGGATTATTCTGTATACCAGTTCTCCAACTAAGCAGAAACATATTCATATATACAACTTTCTGCAGACCAATTTTTTT
Organism: Cardamine resedifolia; assembly: GCA_014578085.1. Classification (NCBI taxonomy): domain Eukaryota; kingdom Viridiplantae; phylum Streptophyta; class Magnoliopsida; order Brassicales; family Brassicaceae; genus Cardamine; species Cardamine resedifolia. The sequence goes on along the minus strand of VBRH01000661.1, from coordinate 41,472 downwards.
CGGGCTGAAAAGAAATATCCAGAGAACAAGAAAATGGGATCACCTTCAATCATTAATCACAAGACGAACCAAAGGCCACTTTCCACTATGCAGTTCGTGAACTCGTCACAACATCTTTGTACAGCTGTCGAGCAGTTGACACCAACAGATTTGCAGAGCCCAGTGGTGTCAGCCAAGAATACTGATGACAGTGGTGCCAGTATGCCATCAGTTCAACTGAAGAGGAACCTTGGTTTACAGGAAAATAAAATATGCGATGGTTGGCTCTCTGAGAGCAGTTTGATCAAAAGGGTATCTATTGTTGCTTTACTGGGTTGCACCCTGTTCTTCTCTCTAAAGCTAACAGGCATTAGGTCTGGTAGATTACAGAGTCTGCCTATATGGGTGTCTGCAAAGCCGCACACAGAATCAGATTCTTTTCTGACAGAGTCTGGGAATTTCAGAAGAAACCTTGCTTCTGTGAATAGAAATGGTATCATGGGAAACATCAAAGTGCTCATGGACATGTTTAAGACGCATCATGGCGAAGATTCGGATGCCTTGTATCTGAAAAGCTCTGGTTTGTCAGCTACATCATTGTCTCATTCCGCGTCAGAAGTGCATAAGAGGCCAATGATTACAGAAGACGCAGAAGAGCTTGTGAGACAGTGGGAAAATATTAAGGCTGAAGCTCTTGGACCAACACATCAAGTTTATAGCCTTGCCGAAGTCCTTGATGAATCCATGCTTGTCCAGGTTACTGTTTCTGGACATCTACTTTATTTTCTATGCTTAATTATGTTAGTTTACAACAGTTGAACATCAATGTTTGAGTAGAGTCAATAGTTCGACTAGGTCTAGATTAGGATTTAGAAAATGCATTCTTTTGCCAAAATGAAACATGGTTATTTTTTCGTACAAGAGGGAGAGGGGATTGGTAAACCATTTCAGAAACATTAGGTTACATTTTGAATCCTAGTTAAGGCTGGGATGAAGCTTAAAGAGTGCTGGGTATAGACAGGAGTCAAATCTTGACCTTAGGTGAGAAAGCCCGCCCTCGCTTGGTCACTAGGTCAATTGTGGATTATTTTGTTTGCATATTCTAACATAATATCGGATGCTACATTTGTTATTTCCGTATATGCAAGTCACAAACGTTTGTATAGGTTTTGCTCATAAGTTATTTTTCTGGGTAATTTGGAAATTTGCAGTGGCAAACATTGGCGCAAACAGCAAAAGCGAAATCCTGTTATTGGAGATTCGTTTTGCTTCATCTTGAGATTTTGCAAGCACACATTTTCCAAGATGGTATGGGTGGCGAGATTGCAGAAATCGAGGCTCTTCTAGAGGAAGCAGCAGAATTAGTTGATGAATCTCAGCCCAAAAACGGCAAATATTACAGGTAAAAAAACATTTGTTGCTTTCCGTTTACTTTTGTATATTTCCACTGATGCGGCGTTTTGTATAATTCATGTAGCACTTACAAAATCCGCTATACTTTGAAGAAGCAAGAAGATGGATCGTGGAAATTCTGCCAAAGCGATATTCAAATACAGAAATGACAACTTCTCTTAGGAAAAAAATCTCATTAATTCGCTAATGATATTTTTAGCTAACTAAGGTTGTAGCATCAGCTGTAGAAAGACCATGATCATCAGATCATTTAACCTTTGTTCTGGTTTAGCTAACGGTGTAGGAAAGTCTCAGGTTTGTTTTTTTCTAGTAATCCAAAGGACTCGTCTTTGTAGATTCTTTTGATTTAAATGTGTTTGTGGATAGACAACCTTCACTTTTCTAATGTAAAGCGTTACCGCTCAAATCTAATGTTTTTTTCTAAAAAAATGTTCTTCTCAAAATAATTGTTATTATGGAGGGGAGAAAATAGTCTTTTTTATGAAACCCATACTGAGAGCGTACTTAGTATTTCCACTGTTGAGAAATTTGAAATTTCAGTTTGTTTGATAAGACTAATAAATGATTCAGATTTTAATTACAAACAAAATAAGAGAAGTAAAAATATATTTAGAGGAAGTGAAGCTGATATCCTAATTTTAGAGGTATATAAGAGCATGGTTAGTGGAAGTTTCAAGACTCAATTGCTACATGTATAAACATAATTGGTGTTGGAAATTTTTTACAATTTATATTTAAACAAACAATTAAATTATATTTATTAAAATAATATATTTGAGAGACTAAGAGAGAATTTTTTTCAATGCACATGCTCTAAGTGATTCCTTCCGTTTCGTCTGTAATCTGGATTAGCATTTTCCTAATCCGTATCTACTAGATAGTAACCCGCGCTGTGCAGCGCAGCGCCGAAAAATGATTTGTTTCATATTTTGTTAGTTTATATAATCATAAATTATTATTAGTGTTTTAGGTTAGATATATTATTATATGTGGTTTGTATTTTGTTAATTAAAATTACTAATATATAATTACGTATGTGAGGTGTTATGTTTGTAGAAAAATTTATTTGATCATTTAGATTATAAC
>VBRH01000661.1:23340-37433 GCA_014578085.1 Cardamine resedifolia | reverse complement strand
TAAATGTATATAAAAATGCAGTGGCAATTTCTGTAATATAACACATTACAATTGGTTAATTAGCTATCAACATTGTTCAAATAATAGTATTAAAATTTTACAACGTATTATTTGTCGGATATTCAATCCGTTCGATAAGAATTTAAAATTAATTATAAAAAATAAATAGGAGCGGAGCGGATATTTGCTTATTAAAAATTTACTTTGTTTCCTTTTTAGCAGATATATTAACTTTTAATATTTGTTTTGCTTTGTAGAGTCATGGATATCTAAACTTTCTGGATTAAATTGAAGCCAATAGGGAATAAAAGCCAATATAATAGATAGTTTGCTTAGTCCAGCAGTGAAAGAAGAAACCCAACGGTTAATAAGCGCATTCAAGAATCAAGACTTCAACTTTCTTTGTTCTCATCTCTGTTTCAGAAAGAAAGAAAGAGCAAAACCCAGGAAAATGGTGGGAACTGAGCTAAGCTATGAGAAAATTCGTTTGAACAGGGTGGAAGAGAACAAGAAGAGAATGGAGGAGCTTAATCTCAACAAGCTTGCTCAATCTCTTCGCGTCCCTTTTTCTCCCAAGCCCTCTCCAGTTACTTTTCCTTTCACTTCTCTGCTCATTTCTTCTTTTATTTCCTCTGGAATTTACCCTTTTCTTTTTTAAGTGTAGGCAAAGCCAAGGATGATGCGTACGCCGGTGGATTTCTCCGAGGTCAGGAGATCAAGCCGTGCCAAGGGTCCAACTCCGAATTACAAAGAGGTCTTGTTTTACCATTTTATCTTTACTTGAGTTTCTTCAAGGATTTGGACTAAAATCTCCCATGACTTTGTGTAAGATAGTGAGTCTATAGTTTTGGAATGATCATATCTTGTTGTTAGCTTTTTGAGAGTATGAAAATATTGAATCAAAATCATAGTTTCGTGAGTTGTTTTCTCATTACTCATAATCATAGTTATATGATCTTTATTCACAGATGGGGCTAGCACCGCTCGAGAGGCCAAGAAGGTTAACCAATCCACACTCTTAATATTAAAACATAACTTCTCCAAAAAACCATTTGATGTGATTTTTCAGTAAGGTGTATGTGTTTTGCTTTGCAGAAGCTATCAAAGAAGAGACTTGCTCAACCGGGTATATGCCTCAGATGAGGCAAGAGTGTATGCAATCGACAGGGCAGAGAAGCTTCAGTCAAGCTTAGATCCAGAATTCCCAAGCTTTATCAAACCAATGCTCCAATCACACGTGACCGGAGGGTTTTGGTTGGTAAGTTAAGAAACATTGAATGTTAAATGAATCAAAGATGTCTGAAACTCAAATATTATATATGTTTTCGTAAACAGGGCTTGCCGAATCATTTCTGCAAGGCGCATCTGCCAAAACGTGATGAAATGATGACTCTGGTTGACGAGGAAGATGATGAATTTGTGGCGAAATTCCTTGCTGATAAGAACGGTCTTAGTGGAGGCTGGAGAGGTTTCTCCATTGATCATCAGTTAGTGGATGGAGATGCTGTCGTGTTTCACCTTATCATTCCAACAATGTTCAAGGTAAAAGAGTTTTACTTAGAGATCATGATTTGTTGAAACATAGACTAGTAGAGAGTTAAGGCACGAGACTCATGTTGAAAACACATTGCTTGTTCAGGTGTATATCATTAGGGTAAATGATGATGCAAACAATGAAGAAGAAGATAAAGAGAATGATAATGAATCAAACAAGAAACAAGAGGAGAATGTTTCAGAAGTTAGCCAGTTGCGAAGCAGTAGTAAAAGGAAAAGAGGAGGTAGTAGTGTCTCAAGTTATCTCTTAATAACTTATAGTTTCGATTAGATCAAAACTAAAGTTGGTGATTGATCTGCGCAGGAAGAAAGTAGAGTTTGAAGGGTTGGATTGGGACTTTAATGGAAGAAGTGGCATAACAACTAACAGCTTTTTTTCCGTTTTTTGGCTGAGTAAGAAGTTAAGTTATGTAATGGTTTTTTTTTGTGTGTCTTGTAATGGAGACAACATGGAACGTGACGGCTGATATTTTGGTAGCTAGTAGCTACCTTGTTTTTATATGATATTTTATCATTCGGATTTCGGACAAGGGAAACTAGCAGAATTGAAAGAGAAGTTCCATCTTTAAGAGTGGTCCACAAGAACCAAACCGGCTAAATAAAAGGACCTAACCAAGTTGATGATACAAAAAGAATAGGAAATTTATTAATTAAATTTTATAATTACCAAAATGATAAAGAAATTAGAAAATCTTATGCTAATAATAGAAAATATTAATTAAAATCAGTTTTTTTTTAATTAAACCCGAACTAAATTTTATTAAACTTAAATGAACCGGAACAAATTTTGTTTTGTAATTCGAACCTGTTTTCCAAAATCCGAAAATATATAAAAAACCAAAAAAATCTAAGCAAATTAAACTGGAAAATGGAATTTAAACCATGATCGCATTTCATTGTTCTCAAATGATTTGTTATTGATCGATAACTAATATTGTTTGTTGAGAATTTAGGCTTTTACACCGTAATTTTCTTATGTGATCGATCAATTTAGGGCCGCCAAATTAGGATTGAGAACCGATTTTCGTATTACCGGTGATGGACAACCGCCAAAATTGGTAGACAACAACACATCCGGTACAGTTCCGGTTTATGGAAAACCGAAGAAAAGAGAGAAAGAGACGAAACTGATTCTCTCCCACACGGAAAAGCAAAAAACCTTTGACGAAAGTCTACTCTCAACTTTGCTTCTAATTTTCTCTCTCTCTCTCAATCACCCAACTTGGCGTCATCATCCCCAATTCCCGCGAACCCAGAAAAACCCTAAATATCTCCATCAATCCCCAAAATTAAGGTCTTCGACTGAGTTCTCTAATCCTTTTAAGGGAACATGGTGTTTCCTTGGAACATAGCGAAATCAGCAGAAGCAGCTTTCTCAAGGTGGGCGGTGAAGAGGGTTGTCAAATTCTTATTGAAGAAGAAATTAGGTAAACTCATACTTGGAGATATCGACCTTGATCAGCTTGATATTCAGCTCCGTGATGGCACAATTCAGCTCTGCGATCTTGCTATCAACGTTGACTATTTGAATGACAAGGTTTTGCCTTCTCTCCCTTCTTTTGCTGTCAAATTATCGAATTTAGGGCTTGGGACTAGACGTTAATATCTTCTTTGAATCCAGTTTGATGCTCCGCTGCTCATTAAGGAAGGCTCAATTGGATCTTTGTTAGTTAAAATGCCTTGGAAGACCAATGGCTGTCAAGTTGAGTTGGACGAGCTTGAGCTTGTTCTTGCACCACGTTTGGAGAGTAATACATCACCATCACCATCACCTTTAAATGAAGCCAGCACCTCCGCTTCTACCCGAGATGTTTCACATAATATTCGTCTTGAACTAGGAAAGCATGAGAATGAGATGTTTGTGAACGCTGCTAAATCTGCGTCCATCGATGTCCATGAAGGTGTTAAGACGGTTGCAAAGATTGTGAAATGGTTTCTTACAAGTTTTCATCTCAAAATTAAGAATTTGATTATAGCATTTGATCCTGATTTTGGCAAAGCACATGATGAAGCTGGTCCACGGCCAACATTGGTACTTAGAATGACAGAGATAGAGTGTGGAATTTCAGAGGACCGAGTTTCGGCTAATGAAGTTTCTCCTGATAGTTTCCTTGGCATTAATCGTCTTGCAAACTGTGTGAAGTTTCAAGGAGCCGTTTTAGAGCTTTTAAATATGGATGATGATGATGACGATGAAACTTGTGGTAAAAAAGCATCAAATGGTGTGACTTTGATCATGACAGGCGAAGGAGGTGGCTTTTCTGGGAGTTTGAATTTTAGTATACCCTGGAAGAATGGTTCCTTAGACATTCGCAAGGTGGATGCTGATATTTGTATTAATCCTGTTGAAGTACGATTACAACCGTCTACAATTAGATGGTTCTTACGACTGTGGAAGACTTTCACAAGTTTCGGATCAGACTGCTGTCCCTCAGTTTCTCATTCTGATTCATCGATTGATTCACCTACTATTCCTACTAATGTAATGGCAACGCCTCCAGCTACATTATCCTTGTCAGGTGGCCGAGAATCGGAGCCTGATACTACACCTGTGTTACAGTTTATACCAGATTGGTTTCCGTCTTCTTTCAGCAAGAAAGAAGAGGATGGAGAAGTAGATATTGGGGCAAGGTATAAAGGATGTCTCTAGCTTAAAATTTTGTTGTGATAAGTCTTTCAGAGATATTGTATCTTTTGATTGACTTGTTTTTTTTTAAAAATCTTTTGTCACAATCTAGATATGACTTCACCTATATTCTTTTTACTGAATTCTCTTGTCTGTGTATCTCTTCTTGTCTCTGTACAGCGTGGACCAGTTTTTTGAATGTTTTGATGCAATGAGGAGTTACCAATCAGCTTTTGGAAGCCAAGGAATGTGGAATTGGACATCTTCTGTCTTTACAGCGATCAATGCTGCATCTAGCCTTGCTTCTGGGTCTTTGCTTCTACCTTCTGGTAATAATCTTTCCTTGAACTATGTTTAAAATGTGCATTAAGTATATTGGTCTGTGTTATCACCATATATATGTTAGCGTTCTTATTCAGGTGTCCTGGTAATCTTGTAATGTAATCTTAGGTTTGTTCTGGTCATTCTATTCTTATACTTCCAACCCATACACCATCAAGCTTTGTGCTTAAATCAATCCATTAGCTAATAATGGCAAGCAGTTTAAGTCGTTATCGTAACAAACTATCTGCACTATCTGTAGCTTTTACTTACATAGGCCTATATCTTTTCCTTTTCATATGATTTGTCCTCATTTAACTATTTCTTCTACACGTGCAACTATTCTCTTCAATATGCAGAACAACACATTGAAACAAGTTGTAAAGTATCCTTTGCTGGAGTTTCAGTGGTACTATTTTTCCAAGATAAAGACAATTGGAAGGATGTATCCACAGGGATTCACTACTTGGGTGCAGAACTCAGAGATATTTCTGTCTCTGTTCAGGTAATTATTTTGATGAATTGCGTTTCCTCGCCTCACTAGTATCTGTACCGGACTTACTTAAGTATTCGATAAGGTCAACAGGTATGCCCTGAGGATTTGAGGTTAGAAGGAGAAGTGAACAGCATGGAGATCGCTGATTTTTTTCAAGCTGGAAATGTTGTTGACACTGCTAATGCTGAATATCAGACTAGTTCGATTAAGAATTTACAGGCCAAAGTTCAGACTACTCTTCCTCCTTTCCCCTCGTCTGATATGGATGCTGACTCTGGAAGATTAAGCGAAATTGTGTCTGATGGCTTCCTCTTTCGTAACAAGGGTTTTGCAGTCAAGACATTGTTGGTTATAGCTGCAGGGGGCAATGGATTTCAGTTTGTTGTCAATTTCCAATCATCCAAAGCTAGCCCTAGAGGATCAAACTCATTCTCGTTGAGTTTACCACCTACTTTACTCTGGTTGAACCTTCATTCAGTAGAGAAGTTGGTAAATCTTTTCGACGATGTATCAGAATCTATCCCCATATCCAGCCATGAAAGGAATCAGGTGGCATCTTCGAAATCAGAAAGATTGCGAGGTAGTGTGTCAATCTGGAACGCTCGAGCGATTCTTTGCTTTCCTTTTGAGAGCATCTCAGCAAGGTTATGTAACTCGTTTGGTGAGCAATTTATTGTCGTTGATTTATCTTGCTGTTCGCCTTCTGACAAGGAAAGTTGTAAGGAAGAAAGTCCTGGAGAAAAGTGTTTTACATCGGCTACTCGCTCCATATGTTTCAGTGTTGGTGATGCTAGCATCTATTTGGTCACTTCTGACCTTAAAGATTCTGAAACAAATTCATATCGCATGCATGGTGAATTCTCTGCTTATAATATTTTACATACCAACAATATTACTAGTCACCGACTTTCAACCATTGGTTTATTTTGGCAAGATAGACCTATTGTTAGCCCTTGGTTAGTGGAGAGAGCTAAGATGTTGGCTACGCAGGAAGAATCTATTCAGACAGATAACTCTGGGGGGAACGGTCTTGAGTTTGCTACTGTTGCTACGGCCAAAGACCAAGAAGACATCTACTCTCAAACCAGGAAAGAGATAATTTTGGCTTCTTCATTCTGTCTCTATGTTCATCTGCTTCCACTTGCTATCCTTTTAGATAGTTGGCAATACAGCAAATTATGTAATCTCATAGACCAGGTACAAAATTGGCTATCACGTATGGCAGTCAATACAGCTGAGAAAGCAGAGAAATCTGTTGTGTGTCAAACTTGTCTCGTTGTGGAATGTGATTCTATTGACATTTTGGTTAAGCCAGAACCTCAAATGGGCATGAAAAATCAGCTTCAGATCGAGCTTCCTGGATCATGGATTCAGTTAAACCTGAGGGTTCAGAAGTTAAATCTTATGTCTGTCTCAAATCTTGGCAGTATCTTTGGTGCTGATTTCTTTTGGTTAGCCCATGGGGAGGGCACGTTATGGGGTTCTGTTGCAGGTCTACCTGATGAGAAGTTGCTATTGCTCTCATGTAACAACTCTGCAATCAAGCGCGGTAATGGAGGAGGTTCAAATGCATTGTCGTCAAGGTTCGCTGGCTTAGATATTATGCACTTACAGGAACCAGAGATTTGTTACGATTATTTAGCAGTATCTGTCAGGGGCTGTACGATTTCTGCCGTAGGGGGTCGCCTGGATTGGATAGAAGTGGCTTCTTCTTTTTTCACTTGTGAAGTTGAAAAAAATTCTCAAGAGGGAAACTCCAGCTCATCTAATGGCTCCTCGTTTATTCTTAATTTGGTTGATGTTGGTCTAAGCTATGAGCCCCACCATGAGAATACAGATCATTTACATCAACCAGGTGATCCATGGGTTGCCTGTCTGGTAGCGGCATCTTCTTTTAGCCTTTCAAAAACAAGTCTGGTGGATTCCATAAGAAGTGATTACGGAATCAGGATTCAAGATCTTGGGCTTCTTCTGTCCGTGGATTTGGACCTTAGCAGGCTTGATGGAACGTACAGCTCAGAGCATCTTCATGAGACTGGCTATGTTAAAGTTGCTAATGACGCGCTAATTGAAGCAACTCTGAGGACTAACTCTGAAAATGGCCTTCTCTGGGAGTTAGAGTGTTCAAAATCTCACTTATTAATAGAAACTTGCTGTGACACGACCTCTGGTTTGATTCGCTTAGCCACACAGCTCCAACAGTTATTTGCTCCGGATTTGGAAGAATCAGCTGTGCACTTGCAGACTCGATGGGACAACATTCAGCTGGCTAATACTCGGAGTGATTTTGATATCAGCGATAAGCTCAGTAGCTCTGATTCAAGTGGAGAAATGAGAAATTTAAGATTGGAATCAGAAACTGAAACTGGGGTCACTGGTTTGATGGGGGAAATAAATGAAGATGCTTTCCAGTTTGATGTCAATCCTACTAGTCAGTATGGCTCTTTGGAATGTCAACATAACTATTTGTCATCTCATGGAGTCTCTCATGGGCAGGCATGTAATTGGGTACCTGCTACTCCTGAGAAACTACCTTCTAATCAGTTTATTTGTGGGTCATCATCTAGATTACAACCAGAAAGCAGTCAAATATTCCTAGAAAGAAATGGCCTGCCTGAAATAATTGAAAACTATTGTTTGTCTGAGTTCCATCCATTGTCAGAGGTACCTCAAGAAGGGGATTCATCAGGGAGACAATTGTTTCTTGAGACTGATTTGAGTAGAGGAAATTCTGGGTGGTATCATGATGCGTCCTTACAAATTTTAGAAGACCATGTGTCAGAAGCAACTGAGGAAGATCGTGATGAACATATTCTGGATGGAGAATTTACACCTTTTGGCCTGACGTCTTATTTAACTGTAACAGCTAATGGACGTGTACTTCTGAAAAACATCGACCTCAAATGGAGAATTTACTCTGGCTCGGATTGGCTGGATTCTAGAAAGAAAGATGAAAACTTTAAGCATATGAAAGGCCGGGATACAACATCCTGCCTTGAGCTGGAATTATCTGGGGTGAAATTCCTGTATGAAACCTTCCCAATTGGCGGAATATGTACCTCCAAATTATCTCTCATGGTCCAAGATTTTTATCTTTATGATAGAAGCAAAACTGCACCTTGGACATTGGTGATTGGATTTTTCACTCTCATAATCATAAGATTGATTATACTAGAAACAACCTGTGTAGATAATTTAACTTGTTCCCTTGAATTTATAGGTCCTTGGATATTACAATTCAAAAGATCATCCAAGAGATTCCTCTTCATATGCATTCAAGTTGGAATTAAAAGCTGTCAGACCTGACCCTGAGACACCACTTGAGGAAAATCGGTATTCTATCTCTATTATTTTACAGTGTTGTACTCACTTTTCTTTTTATATCTAACCATTAAGACAACATAAATTATTTCAATAAACACCGGCCTAGTTATATGCAAACTTTGGATCTTCAACAAATTTTTGTGCCCAACAACTTTATCAAACCTTTATCGATTAGCTACACTGTCAAATTCTATGCTAATCCATGAAAAAGACAGTTGCATAAAAACTAGATTATTAAGGTCATTTTTTCATGGAGGTCGTATTATTCATACAGAGTACAATCCACGAGAGTCCTCCGTTTTGGCAAAATGTAAGGGTAAATTAAATTAATGATGTATTCTTAGTAAACTTGAGTGACGTTCTTGCTGCTACTTTTTTTCTTTTTCCTTTGATAGATTTTGGGGTTTCATATTTACTTAAATGGACCTTCTGTTTATGGCTTAAATTATAGTTAACGCATTATATATGTATACTTTTTTTTCCTTTTTCTAAAGAACTGCTTCCTCCCAGGTTGCGTGTTGCTTTACTCCCTATACTTTTGCATCTTCATCAAAGTCAACTGGATTTTCTCATCAGCTTCTTTGGAGCTAACAGCCTAGAAAATCCTGTTGTTCCCATTGGAGACTCAGCTGGTTCAACCTTGTCGGTTTCTTTAAAAGGACATAATATCATAGAAGAAGCGCTTCTTCCATATTTTCAGGTTAATGAAGTTTCACATGTTACCTTCCTAGGACGTGTATATTTATGCATAGTGATAGGGCGAGTTTACATGCTCAGATCAATGCGATACTAATCATGTTGATTGGCATGAGAACATGTTTCGATACTATATATATATTGAGAGAGAGAGAGGGAGAGAGGAATTGATGTTTCCTAAACCTTCCACTCTTGCATTAATGTCTCTACAACATATATAATATGATGTCACTGAGCTGGAGTTATACCTCGATGTTCTTGTTATTCAATGTTTTGAGGATGTATGTTCTTTGAAGGTTACTAAAATCATCTGACTAATGAAATTCATTTGCAGAAATTTGACATATGGCCGGTTAGTGTCCGAGTTGATTACAGTCCACATCATGTTGATCTAGCAGCACTAACAGGAGGGAAATATGCAGAGCTTGTGAACCTTGTTCCCTGGAAGGTAAGAACAAAAATTTCCAGCTTGTGTCTTAAAGGTTTTTTCAGCATCATTTGCTCATCACAGAGGAACATATGCAGGGGATTGAACTACAGCTCAAACATGTGCATGCTGCTGGAATCTATGGCTGGGGGAATGTATGTGAGACTATACTGGGAGAATGGTTGGAAGATGTATCTCAGAATCAGGTTTGTTTCATGTAGCTTAACGTCTTGTGAACAATAATAATCATCCATTTTTATGGGTTTACTGACAAACTTTCTGTTCTTCTATCTTTGCATCTTTAGATTCATCAACTGTTGAAGGGGATCCCAACAGTAAGATCACTTTCTACTCTTTATGTTGCTGCCACGAAGCTGGTCTCGTCACCTGTTGAAAGTTACAGGAAAGATCGAAGACTAGTAAAGGGAGTCCAAAGAGGTAAAGACTTGAAAACCCAAAGTGTGCTCAATGCTCAATTTTCACAATTTTTTCATTTTCTTATATTTTCCCGTTATCAGAAACTAAGCTACTTATAGTGCACTGATAAGGCATAGTTTGTTGTCATTTATGATATTACAACTGCTGAGGCCACTTTTGAAACTGAAGCTGTTCATAAAAGTTTCTTCTGATGTTAATATATTCTAGACTCATTACTCTAGAACAAGAGTTAATAATAGTAGCTGGTAGCTTTCTAACAATGACTAGGAAACCTTTATAAAGGTGACTTCTAATATAGCTGATATTGGAATTGCCTCTCTTAAGCAAGATGCATAGCATCTGCTGCTGTGGCCTAATTAAATTATTCCATGTCAAGAGTGTCAGGTCATGATCATGTTCCTGGTACTATCCATTCTTAAAATAAATATGTGCAGCGGCATGTTCTTGGTTCAGCCAGGAGTTTATAGTTTGTCTTATATTATAGTACGCATTACAGAGCTATAACTGTCGATTTTCAGGTACTATTGCGTTTCTCAGAAGCCTCTCACTGGAAGCTGTTGGACTGGGTGTTCACTTGGCAGCCGGGGCTCATGATATTTTGTTGAGAGCAGAATATGTATTTGCAAGTGCACCATCATTGCCACAGCCCCAAGGCAAAACAAAGACGAATGTTAGACATAATCAGCCTAGAAACGCTAAGCAAGGCATGCTTCAGGTGAGTGTAAAGGCAATACATGTCCTGCATTTATGCTCCTGGATCATATACTTACACTGCAGATGTTTTATAGGCATGTGAGAGCATTGGTGATGGAATAGGAAAGACAGCTTCTGCATTAGTCCGCACACCTTTGAAGAAGTACCAACGTGGAGACGGAGCTGGATCAGCATTTGCTACAGCTGTTCAGGGAGTTCCAACAGCTGCTATAGCACCTGCTTCAGCTTGTGCTAGAGCTGTACATAGTGCTCTTGTTGGCATCCGAAATAGGTAGGTTTCACATTCAAAATTTATTTTGGAAATGCGGCTGGAAAATCGGGTATTTGCAAAGTATGAAAGACTCATGAAGATTTTTTCTCATTTCAGTCTTGATCCTGAACATAAAAAGGAATCCATGGAAAAGTACTTAGGCCCCGATAAACAAAGGAACCAAGACCAACACCGGTAAACACAGGTAAATTTGTGGTCAGTCTAATACTCTTACACTATCTCATATTGGTTAATGAAGTTGCAATAATACATCTAGCTGTATGAGAAACCAAACCTTGGCTTAAAACATTTACTGCCTCCTGATTCTATTCTGTTTGCTACAGATTATCCATGTTGGTGTCTAGGTTCCGTTTACATATAGCATGCAAGTCTGCTTAACTTATTGGTGGTTCCTCAATTCTTATAAAAAGTTTGGTCTTTATATAGAATTTTGGTACCCAATCTGTTTTTCACGCTTATAGTTTCAAAATGTTTAATTTTCTTACAGGTATATAGGTTTGAATAGAGTAATTGCAGAACCATTCTTTTGCCCATTGAAAAGCTAGAGAGGTGGGATAAATTTTGGTATATGATAAAAAGCCTTTGATCAATATAGAATCATTCAGTTTGTCTCTGTACATACATACACAATTTCGATCTTGCTCCATTGTAAGTTAACATCACAAAGTTTGCTATGAGTGAAAGTGTACAGTTTTTTTTTCTTTTTCTTGTTCATAGTTCAAAAGAAACTTTTAAAACTGTCTGTTTCTTTTTCGTATATTTCTATTTTCATATTTGTAAATCATTAAAATATTATAAAATTGATTGTGACTTGACTAATCAGACGTCTAGGTGATTATGTTGGAAACGTGGTCAAACGTGGTTCTCGAAATATCATGTTTGTGACTCTGTTTCAGATTTTTAACTCACAAATATTGTTGTGACTTTGTATTGTATCTTATCTGACGTCAAATAGTAGTTAGATTTTATTGTCGCGTTTTCTTGTACTAAGTCGATTTAGATAACAATAAAAAAAGTTACATAGAATTGTCCCTTTCTAAGGACTAGTTTGATTAATACATCTAATATTTCCGATCAAATCAGTGGGGCGGCTAACTATATTATATGTAAAGTGTGGTAAAATTATGTTTAGTGAGTTAAGTGCTAACAAGAGAGTATAGATCGAATACTGAACCAGTTGCATTCAAGTGGTTCATGTACAATGGAGATATATATATAACAAGCTAATAATGATGATCATAGGTCATATAGAAAATACAAGATAAAAATTAGAGAGAACTCAAAGAAAAGCAGCAAAAATAAAGAACAACAAATATCGAAAATTTTCCTTAAAGCATTGCATATCTAGTTCACCGTAGTTAGCTGAATCTTCCCCGAGTCATCTTTTCAGTCATCATATTCCATTATACTTGCAAGACAATTCTGCACAATTCATCAACATATACATGTTAGAAGATTACATACAATATAAGTTAACTATATATATTTGTGTTTCTTTTAAATGTTAGAACTTAAAAACAACAACATAGCTTTAATAATTAATAAATAACATAGGGATTATATATGTTACCTGAGATTTGTGGGGAAGATGGAAGTTGATGTTGTTGTTGGAATGAATTGTCTTGGACTTATTAAGACCTAACTTCCACCAACTACGAGATCCCTTTGAGATGGTACGGTCAGAAGAATCTTGACTACTTAGTTCCTCTCCAAGTGTCTTCACTTTCCTCTGACTCTTCTCTAGTGGTAACAAAACTCCACCAAAGAAGATCTCATCAGCCGCAGAAATATTGAAACCGTAGTTTTCCACATTGAATTTGAAATCAGACGAGACAGGAGCTTCCTTGTACTTAATCTGATCCTGTTGTGCTCTTGGCACTGTCTGTTTACTATCACTGTCTGCGAAATCATTGGAGAATGAGATTCTTGCGTCTACAAAGGATGAATACATTGAAGATTGTTCTACAGTGTTAGCCATATCTCTCTCTCTCTCTACACTTAACACTTAAGCTGAATAACTTTGTTGTTTCTTCTTTTGTGCTAGTCAATTTGGGATCTTCGTGCATCCACATGTTTTGCATTTTATAGATATGAGCCTGGTGGGCATCCATGTGGATATATTTCGTCTTTGTTTTTTTTTTATTGCTTTCATCTTTTTTCTTTTCTTAAACCTAGTTTTTTTTCTTTTTTCTTTTTTTGTCTTAATACATGCAGATTCATATTATTATTTATATATAGATTGATAATAGTTAGTACAGATTCAGTGGACTACAGATTATTGAATTTTATAGTTTTGACTCCTCTTTGCGGATAAAATTGTCAGTTAGCTAAGATAATCAGGCCACTTAGTCTATGAGCATAGATATTAAATTGAAACATTAATGCGTGTAATATGGTTTAAATAAAAGTAGTAACAACACCAGTCTTAATATAACTAAATTTTCTTCAAGTCAAATTGTATATGGTTTAGAAGATTTCTATTCAATACATTACAGTGGATGATTTCGTTAATATATTTATCTATTCTATTGAAGAGACTAATAAGTTCTAAGAAACTAAAGTTTTAGAGTCAAAAATAGTTTTCTCTAAATATCAGGAGTCAGGACGATTGATTTATGGGTGAACAAAAATATAAATAAAATAAACGTAAGACTAAGAGGGCATCTTTACCAAATAATGGCATTATTACTTATTTAAATGGATTTGAATTCAATGTTGATTGAGGCATAACATTTAAGAAGGTATAATAGATTTGTCGTTCAGTATATTATATGATTATAGTCTTCTAGATCTATACTAGATGATTAGATGCATTGCATATGTCAATCTATTAATTTCATGAACTTTTCTGTTGTCTCTTAAGCTTAGTACGATTTAAATTGTGGCACTTAATTAACCGACATTAGTCCACCTTGTCCGCATCATTTATCTATAATTTATTATCTTATAAAATGTTAAACTTTATATATTGCTAATTTGCAAGTAATTTTTGAAAAGGCATTTGTTTATTTATTAAAAGAAATGCATTATTTGGTCATTTATACTCAACTCATAAGATGAAATTTCGCCTAACTATCCGCTGCTTCACATACTCGGCCCTATTATGCACTCCCAAGTGTTAACATATCTCTCTCTCATTATCAAATTAAATTTGTTATTCGTTCATGTATCTGAAAATTGGAAATACGTTGATGAAAGATGAGTCAAATAAAACCCTTTATCAAAA
>VBRH01000660.1:46119-58272 GCA_014578085.1 Cardamine resedifolia | reverse complement strand
TTTTTAATATTAGTTTCACTTTATCATCTCCTTTTTGCTATTTTGATATTTTCCCCGTTTCTTTTAAAATTTAGTTTTCAGTTAATTTTGTATGGATATCCCTAATATCAGTAACCACACAAACAATATGTTATTTTTTTTGTTTTTATACAAATTTTGAAATGATTTTCCATCAGAAAAAAAAATATACAAACCAGAAATCTAAAACTTTGCAGTGAGGTAGATTTTTTTTAGATCAAATGGTTGATCAAACGTCAAACTTGAGATTCGAATTATATGAAATATACATTCCTAAATATATATATACATTCCTAAATATATATATATAAAGACTTATATGAAATATAAATTGTGTAAATTACAATTGTTTATTCGTTGCAACTGGCCAACAACATTGGTTTTTGTAATAAAATATTTAGAATTGATCAAAATTACATCTACACAGCATACATTTTGGTTTGAATTTCTAAACTATTTTAAGTCAATTATATTTATTGATAAAAATGAAAAATAAGATTATAATTGTAAGCAATGTTGTTTGTTGTAATTCTATACTAGAATTGTATATGTGTGTTTATGTCTGTTATGTAACCGTGTTATCATTCACTTGTCTCACATTAGTATTTTTATTTTTTGGGTTCTATTACTTATTTACGGTGTACATATGTTCTCTCGATTTATAGAAATGGGCTTATCACAACGATGCTTAAAGAAGCCAAATAACGGTTACCCTTGAAATTCGGTACTATGCGTCGACGTGGCAGCTAGAGTGCCAGATCTCATCTCGGATCCTCAACGTGCCACGTGTTATCTTTCTGTAACTTTCTCTGTTCAACAAAAGAAGATTTCAAATTGTTTATTGAACAAGTTTCAGCGAAAACCATTATATGTGATGTGTGATGGCTTCTTCTAGTAGTTTAACGATACAATCAAGCTTCGTCTCAACAAGAGCAAGACTCAATTCCGTCTCTATTACGACTCTTTCTGGCTTCGCTTGTCGTTCTCTTTCAAAACCCAGGAACTTGAGTCTCTCTGTTCGTTCTATGGGTTCCTCTAGTTCTTCTCCGAAACCAGACAACATCCAAGGTTCTGTTTAAAAGTTAAAACCTTTTTTTTTTAATTTCTTCTATGTCTCTCTGATTTCTGATGATGTCCCTTAAATCTCATTTCATGATGTAGTTAGCCAAAAAATGGTTTCTTTCTTTGTGGGGTTTGTTAGGTTAACGAGTTTTGTGTCCATAAATTGATTTGGCTTTAACCAAAGGTTATACTTTTAATGTTTTGGAAGAGAGTTTAAGGTCAGGAAGTTTAATTGGGTTTAACTCAATTGGTTCTGAGAAGTTAGTGAAAAGAGACTTGAGAACTTATAACCAATCCATGCTTTGCATTTTCTTATATGGACAGTGTTGCTTTCACTGCTATGTTCTTTAGAAAACTAGTAAGTGATTGCTAAGATTTGAGAGATTTTATGATGGTGCAGAGGCTGAGAAGAGTGATTTTGCTTCTCTAAGTGAAAATGAATGGAAGAAACGGCTTACACAGGAACAGTATTACATCACTAGACAGAAAGGCACAGAGAGAGCCTTCACTGGGTATGTAATGAATCCTCATCGAAGTTTTTAAAGCCTTTTTAACATCATCACAGTGACTTTATTGTCTGAAACTTTGGAGTTAAACATTCAAAATACTTTCTTCATATATTCCAATGAATCTTTTCTTTGTTTTTCAGTGAGTATTGGAACACAAAGACCCAAGGAGTTTACAATTGCGTATGTTGCGACACGCCTCTATTTGAGTAAGTTGTTATTGGTGGGAAATGTTATATAGTACTTATATATGTAGAGAAGTTTATAGTACTTTGAATGATTATTAACAGATCAAAGTGATAATTTTCTTGCAGTTCATCAACAAAGTTTGATAGTGGAACAGGGTGGCCATCTTATTACAAACCAATTGGTAACAATGTGAAGACAAAGCTAGACCTTTCTATCATCTTCATGCCTAGACAAGAAGTTGTCTGTGCTGTTTGTAACGCCCATCTTGGCCATGTCTTTGATGACGGTCCACGCCCTACCGGAAAAAGATATTGCCTCAACAGGTTCTATTATTATCTCCAAAACTAAAGTTTTCAAAAAAAGTTTTTATACAGTTCGAGTTTACTCATGTGGAAGTTCCTGTTTTTGTGCGTTTTTGTAGTGCTGCTCTAAAACTTAAGGCATTGGAGAAAACAAGAGATTGAGAGTTTCTGGTACAAGGATTTGTTCATATTACATAATGTATAATTTCCATTGTATTTCCTCTTATTGAGTCATTGTATGTAAGTCAACTATAATCCACCAATAGGTATAATAAACTTTTTGAGTTGGTTCCACGATCTCCATAGACAGCACATTCTTAAATTTATTTACTTCAATCTCATTCCCACGTCTTCATCATATCCATTTCTTAATTTCATACATTAGTGTATGTGTATATATATAGTTTTTGGCTAGTGGTCTGTGTCAGGGAGCTTGTAGAATCAACCAACAATGGGGAAAGACTATGGCAAAGTTGTGGTTTTGGATTTCTGGGCAAGTCCTTACGCGATGAGGACGAAGATTGCATTGAGAGAGAAAGGAGTTGAGTTTGAGATTCAAGAGGAAGATCTGTGGAATAAGAGTGAGCTATTGTTGAAATCAAACCCTGTTCATAAGAAAGTCCCTGTTCTTATTCACAACAACACACCAATCTCTGAATCACTCGTCCAGGTTCAGTACATCGACGAGACGTGGACCAATGCTGCCTCTTTCTTTCCCACTGATCCTCATGCTAGAGCCACTGCAAGGTTCTTGGCTGATTTCGCTGATAAAACGGTAATTAGTGTTTAACACATTCCTCTGTTTCTGATTCGGTTTAGCTTTTATGTCCACTTGGTTTTGATTCAATCCACCAAAATGTAGATATCGTTTGAAGGAGGAAAAAAGATTTGGGGAAACAAGAAAGGAGAAAAACAAGAAAAGGGCAAGAAAGAGTTTCTTGAGAGCTTGAAGGTTCTTGAAGCTGAGCTTGGAGACAAATCTTACTTCGGAGGAGAGACATTTGGTTATGTAGACATAACTCTTGTCCCATTCTATAGTTGGTTCTACGCACTCGAGAAATGTGGTGACTTCTCTGTTGAAGCTGAGTGTCCGAAGATTGTGGCTTGGGGAAAGAGATGTGCTGAACGAAACAGTGTTGCTGCTTCATTGCCTGAATCTGAGAAAGTTTATCAACAAGTCCTTAAGCTCAGACAGATTTTTGGTGTTGAATGATTTGCAAAACAAATTAAATAAAGACTTTTAGTATTTTTCACTTCTTCTTTTTTTGTCTTTCTTTGTTTTTCACTTTGCAAATGTTTTTTTTTTTTTGAGTAAGAATTGACTTTTTATTTATCGTGTATGTATGATTCATCTGTTTAAATGGTCTATGAAAATGTTTATTGTTCTTTATAAAAAATGGTATCATAATGTTTGTAGAGAAAGAATGATATCTATCGAGTTTTTTTTTTCTTTTTTCTTTTCAATTAACTTTTCATGTTGTTTTACTAGATTTCTAAACTTCAGAAACGTTGCAAGTCTTCTGTAAAAAAAATTGTTTGTTGAATATAATTTTACATTACACCATAAATAAAGTGGCTAGGGTAATAGAAAAATGGTCAAAATGCAACCAAATACCGTTTCTAAAGAAGTGGCTAAGGTAATGTAAAGGTTGACAAAAGAAAGTGTAATTATGTTCCGAAGAATCTTATCATATTTTTGGTCTGACCGAGTTGGTGTCTATTTGTCTAATCGGGTACGACATTTCATAATCTCATGATGTGATCCATCAATAGAGAGAATAAAAATTAACTTTATCGCTTAAATTAGTTTATCTATTTTCATTTATCAAAAAGAAGACGTACATTGGCTAAAAACCAATAGTAATTGTCAACTCAATATTGTCCTTTCAAATTTCTTCACAAAAAACATAATCTAGATTCTTTTATTTTAATATTTGGCCAAATTATCAATTTGATAGCGAAGTTTTGGAAATCTCATAGCATGAAAACCGGTTTATCGCAGCTTATCGATAGGGTGCCATAACACAAATCAAAATATTAGAAGTCCATTAAGGCATTAACAGCTTTGTATTACATGTAAAGCTGTTAACACCACAGTGCTCCTTTGACAATAAGATGTGTTTCCAAATAATATATTCTCACCATAAAGGAAAATCTCGAAATTTTCTATATATATTCCATTTTTTGTCGACATTTATATTCCATTTTATCCACGAAAATTGAAACTAGTAGCAGTTCTTCACAGAAAAACAAAGAATCTTTAAATTTTTGTGAGAAGATCGATAAATTTTTTTTGCCGATCTAGCTACCACAAAACTATTAGTCCAATCCTAAAAAAGGTACGACAGGTGAGATTTTTATGTCGCAGACTTTATACGATGCGTTTGGAGTAGTGAGGTACGAATATGAATTATTCACACAAAATTGGAAATCAACTTTGATCAAATAAGGTCAGCCAATCTTCTAAATTAATTATATTCTTCAATATACGGTTGTGGTCAAATTCCATTATTATTTTTATTATTTTTTGCCTGCATGCATGCACTAAAATTATGCATATTTCTCAGTACACATGCCTATAAATACCTTCATCATGAGTAAGGGCTTTGCCATAACAAGATTATTAGACAATAGGAGAGTTATAGAAAATAAATGAGGATGAGGAGAGTCACTAATTGTATCAACGAGTCTTGCATGGAAAAATAGAGAATGAGGTTGAGCCAAGGATGACTTGCCGATTTTATTAATTGATTTTAGTATCCGGCAAGTTGACCTTGGCTCTGTTTCCTTCTCTTCTTTTCAATGTCAGACTCTAGATATCTACCCATATATCATTAGCGCGATCATCATCATCATCAAGTATTATAATATCATTGCAATGTGTTCTTTATTTATTGAAAGTATTTGGTGAATGCTAATAGCATTTGCTCCGATTATTTATCTTATTTCATTTAACACTAGTCTTCTACTTGTAGTCATAACTCTTATCAATAAGGTTTCACAAGATACTAAAGCACTAATTAATTTATCTGTTTGTTATTCCAATCCAAGAAGCATTTTGTAAGTAACATTTTGGTGGTTTCTAGTGTAGTTGTTGTACTTGAAAGTGTAAGTATAACCCGATTCAGTTTTCTTGATGTAACATCAAATCATGTTTAATTTTTTGACCTTGTATTGATGTTGCAGCTGGAGATATTCATGCGCCTGAGATAAAGACGCCCACAAAGAAATAAGATATATAATATATTGGAAAATTGGAAGAGAAGTAAATCGAATATTGCTTTGGTCATGTAAAGAATATAATATACAAAACTTGTGTAGAGATATATTGTATCTTGACATTTTGATGAATGAAGTCTTTAGTTTCATATTTGTTGATCAGTTCTAAATCAGGAATTGTAGAGTTTGTGAAGCAGAGAAATTATTGACAGAGACAATAATAACAAATCATTTAATTTGAGAATGGTAATCTGTATTGTGCATCTCTTTTATGAGAGTATATATTGTACAACTGCAAAGAGAATAAAGGACTATATCATTAGCCGGAAACAAGTTCACAATATCTAGATTTTATAAAATGATAATGGCAGTTGTTGTTCTAAAAATATTATACTTTTGTATTTCACTTCAATGAATTTTAAAATTTTATTTATAATGAATATGATGCTAGACCCAAAAAAAAAAGTAAGGAAATTTTGAAGTAAATAAGTGTCTAAATAGTTGACAAAAAAAAAAGAGTTGTGTTATAATTGTTCCAAAAATCTTGTCATATTTTGGATCGATTTGGTATATATTTGACTAATCGGATTCGATATTCCATGATCTCATGCATGATGTGAACCATCAATAGATAGAATAAATTTTAACTTTATATGTCGTTTTAATTAGTTCATATATTTTTATCAACGAGCTTGTCTTTGATAGTTGCATTGCATGAAACGAAATTGAATACCCTGATACAATACAACCAATTTATTTCTCGAAAATTAAGAAGCTGTTTATGTATATCCCCATTGTTTCTTAAATATTAGACTTACTAATTAGTTACAAATTCTTTACTCGCTGGCTAGTGGCTACTGCCTATATTATATATTACATTGGATAAAAAGAAACCAGTAACTGTAAACTTATTTACATTCCTACACAGATAATGTCTTTTAGAAGAGAGCAATTCTCATCAAGAACACAAAATAAAGTTTTTTAACCACATTTATTATCACACATTTTTATTTATGTCACGTATAACATTTTTATTAAAGGACAATTCTCTTATATAACACAAATCTCATATCTCACATTTTTAGAGTTTAGAGTTTAGAAAATTCTAAGTTCTAATCTCTAAACTCTAATCCATACCCCTAAAATTTATACCTTAAACCTTATAATAGTTAACCCAAAAAAAAATATTAAATTATAAACTTTATAAAATGATATGTGACATAAATAAAAAATATGTGTTAATTGTGACACAAAAATTTTAGTTGGTGCTATTTAAAGAATTTTTCTTTAAAAAATCTTATCCTAACTTTTTGGCCAAATTACTAATTTGATATAGAATTATGGAAATCTCATAGCATGAAAACCGTTTTTTCTCGTACTTATTGATAGGTATTATAACATAAATCGAAATTCAAGTGACGAGTGATAAAAAAAGAAGAAGTTAATTAATAGCTTTGTATCTCATGTAGACAGTAGACGTTAGTAGTGCTCCTTTGACAAAATTATGAGTCTCCATTCTCCAAATAATATATTCTCACCATAAAGGAAAATCTCGAATTTTCTATTTATATTCCATTTGTTTTGTCAAATTTATATTCCATATTTATGCACGAAAAATATTATAACGAATCTTTCAATTGTTGTGGGACGATCGATTACTCTTCTTGTCGATCAACCACAAGACAATGAGTCCAATCCTAAGAAAAATTACGACACGTGGATTTTTATGTCGCAGACTATATAATACGATTGGAGTAGTGGTGAGGTGGGAATATTAATTATTCACTCAAAATTGGAATTCGAATTTGATAATGAAATGATAATATAAGGTCAGACAATCTTCTAAAGTATTAATATTCTTCAACATTATACAGCGGTGGTCAAAATTCCATTTGTGATCTCTTTTTTGCTTGCATGCACTAAAACCATGCATGGATAATACTACTGTTCTAAAAATAATAAATGCATATCTCTAAATTAAATTAATCAACACATTTCTCACTAGAAATGCCAATAAATACCTTCATCATAAGTAAAGGCTTTGTCATGACAACAAGATCATAAGATAATAGGAGAGGTAGAGGATGAGAGTCACTAATTATATCAGAGGGTCTTGCATGGAAGAATAGAGAATGAGGGTGAGCCAAGGATGACTTGCCGATTTTACCAACCAATCTAAAACTGATTTTGGTCTCCGGCAAGTTGAACTTGGCTCTGTTTCCTTCTCTTCTTTTCGGTGTCAGACTCCCGAAATATCTATACATGTATCATCATCATCATGTGTTATAGACATTAATTCACTATTCTGTTTGCTAGTACTATGAAGTATTTTGCAAGTAATTTTGTACTTGTTTCTCTTCATGTCACTCTCTTTGATCTCTTCCTACCTCAGCAAATTTGGTGTATATCAACAGTGATTATGGCACAGAAAATACCATTTCTGTTTTCAGAAGCTGACCAACTGGAAGCAAAGAACAGGCAGCAATAAGAAGAGAGAGATTTGTTGCTTGTTAAAATGGCGAACGAAGATAAGTAACTTTAGAGGAGATAAACTTAGTAGTTCACAGGATTTCAACTTTACCTAAAAGGCAAAGAGGTTACACAATCACACTAGTTGTGATCAAATCAACTCAAACCACAGGCCATTTAGCATATTACAAACACCGGTAGAAAAGGTCTTATCCTCTTAACAGACTTTAAACCATCTTCTGGAGTCGTGGTTCTCAGCGAGCTTCGTATTGAACAACTGCAAAAAGGATAAAGAACCATATAATTAGCCAGAACAAAGGTCACAACATTAGCAATCAAAACACAAATGGGGTATAGACCAGAATGTAGTTACACAAAGGTACAAATTCAATATAGAGATTCGAAAAACTGATCCCTGCAACATGAGTGTTCTGTGAGACGGATTCAAAATCGTGCCATCAGTGTCATAAATTAAGAACAAAACCAAACAAAGTTACAAACATTACTAAACAAATAAAAGAAGGATTAAAGATTAGTCTTGATAGAGAGGTAAAACTCACCTCTACGTGTACGCTTCTTGTAGAGAATACGGTACCCACACTCTCTGCATTGTATCACATCCCCAGACTTCAATGTGTTCTCTTGTCCACAATCTTCAAAACCAAATGATTCACACTAACAAGTTAACCAAACTATATAAAAAGAGCAACCTTTACATACAAAGGATCAGAAAATTTCCTATAAAATTCAATTTATTTTTTCCTTTTGGTTTAATTGTATAATGTCTGAGGCTGCTTGGGAAAAGCTTGATTTCGAGCAAAAGCAAAAAGCTCATCCTCAAAAAGACCTCAAGTCAAATAGATCAAAACAATACAGTAAAGTATTGATAATCAGATTGATTTATGCCTCCTAACTAAGCCAATTATGTAATTTCCCTAAAATATTAGGGTTCGTAAGGCTACTCAAAAGAGGCATATCTTATAAAAATATGTTCTCCTATGAACAAAAAGTTACGATCTTTTACAGAAGACTAAGCAGAGTATTAAGTTTCAAACAAAATCCAAAGTTTTTCGAGAGGAAGAAAAAGGTTCGAGCTTTACCTCCGCAGACGTAAGTTACTGGTTCGGGCAATGGATCCATGAATTCGAATCGAATCTAACACCACACATAAAATTGAGTCAGGGTTTGTAAAATTGAGTCTTTTGGGTGCCTAAATTTAGCCAAAAAGTTCTCAGATAGGATTGATTTCATACTTACCTACAAAACTAGGGTTTATGCTGAATTAGGGTTTTTGATTGATCTGAAGAAAGAAGACGAGCGAAGAGACGAGGAAACGGAGAATGAGAGTCGTAGGAGAATTTATAACGGCGTTTCTGGTTTCAAGTTCAAACATTGACCCATACGTATGGGCTTCTTAATAATAACAGTTATAATATGGGCTTACACTAAAAGCCCATCTAAATTGGGTCTTAAATCGCCGACGTTGACTATTTCATTGATCTGTTAAATAAATTAGTAGAATTTTTTGTTATTGATAATTAATCCATATTGGATACTCCCTCCCTTTCTCAAAAATTATCGTTTGAACTTTGAAGACTTAAATTTTTTTCATAACATATGTCGTTTTATATTTTTAATGTATATATTTGGTAAATGTTCCACTTTTATTCATATTATTTAATTTATCAACCAATAAGAGATATTGTAGAATATATTAATAAGGGATAAAACAGAAATTGAATAGTTTTCTTAATTTTTGTGCAGAATCGTTAAACAGCTCCTTTTGAGAAATAGATGTGATTACTACCCCTAGCTAGCTATTGTGTTCGATTTTGTGCAACTTGATTTAGTGGGTCACCATTGCATCACTAACCAATAACAAGTAACAACTTTATTAATTATCACTGGAACATTGGCTGCTAAGAATTTTTGTTTTTATAATAAGTTTATACTTAGAGAAATCTGTTTTTTAATCATTGAAGAACAAAAACGGTTTGGTTCAATGTATCAATCTGATACCCATATGAAATGTTTTATTGTATATTATTATTATAAGCTTTTTTTTGGTGGCCACCAATGTGATGATTAGGAGCTTCTTGTTATGTTTTGATTATAATGAACGTTGTTACATGTGACCATTTCAAAGTTGTTGATTTTAGTTAAATGCATTGGACTGACCTCAAAAATATAGGGTTTATGCTTAGGAGATCTTCTATTACGATATTTTAATCAGACTATATATTACTAAAGAGTTTATGACGATATGCATTGCATCTCAAAAGAGAATAACTAGGTAACGTCCAAAAAAAAAAAGAAATTACTAGGCATAAAACAGACGCATTACATATGTCATTGATATTAACTAGGCTTATGGAAATAAAATTAGTACTGTAAAATATAACACAATAATGCTATTATATAAAATATCACCAAAAAATTATGTATTCAA
Organism: Cardamine resedifolia; assembly: GCA_014578085.1. Lineage (NCBI taxonomy): Eukaryota > Viridiplantae > Streptophyta > Magnoliopsida > Brassicales > Brassicaceae > Cardamine > Cardamine resedifolia. The sequence continues at coordinate 48,058 of VBRH01000660.1, read as the reverse complement.
AAGTTAATCAATACAAAAAGCTTTAATATCACATAAAGTTTTCCATTATTTGTTAAGATAGCTAGGTACTTTAGTGAGCAACATGTAAAAACTTCATAAACTAATTTTCAAAAAGTTTTAACTCTTTCTTTGTAGAATGGTGAATGGTTAAAGTAAACAAATGATCACAAAGTTCGAAGAGACAAATTATAATTTATAAGACTAAATATTTAACACTATAGATCTCTTAATTCGACTCATGCATCCATATGTGACACTATATATATGTTTATTGTGTGTATATAAGGACATGGTGTAAAATACTAAAATGCAAAACATGCAGATGATGAAACTTAGGTTCAAGAATCTAAATGAAATATGTCAATAAGCAAAAATTACTTATGGTCGGAGAAGGATACTTTGATTTTATTTTCTTTGTCTCTATAGTCAAAGCCTTTGGTTCTGCCACCAAAGTTATTGCGACATTGCTTGATATTCAAGGTAGTATTAAATTTAAAATCATCAAACATCTTCTAAAATTACCACAAGAAAACTCAACAATAGCTTTATCAAGTCTGGTGAGATCCGGTTTTATTAAATAACCAGCTGGGGCAAATGGCTGGCTAAATGTCGAGTTATTTGATAAAGCTAGAATGAGAGCTCTTATTTGGTTGTTTACTTTTTGGTAAACAAATATCTCTTTAATTTTATTTATTCTAGAATATGATTTTGGAATAAAAAAATCATATTAGATGGGAAAAAACAAATTAGCATAATTTTTTAAAAAGAAAATGCCAAGCATTGCTCGATTTTATACCTTGCAATTATGTTGAGACATGTGTACACATATAGGATGAGAAGATTTTTCTCTTTTTCGGTTAGAGGTGGTTGCGACACAATGCAACTACACCTCACATGAAAGGTCATATTTATTCAATTTTCAAATAATTCTTTCTCCTAATTAATCCAGGTCGGATTCTATGCCTCCTATTGATTATAATAAACTTTTAATTATTACCACTACTATTTAAATGATTAACAATTCATTTTTGGAACTTTATTTACTTTATAGCAAATTCAAATAAAAAACTACCTTAGATGTAGTTACTAGTTACTAGTTAGTGTAACAAAATGATGTTTTAAAATGTTTACAACTTACAAGAGTTGGTCTAGTTAAACCGTTTTAAGTAAAATGTAGTTTACCAAACATCGCACATGTAGTAAGTTAATCAAATCCCATTAACTTAATTATTAATTAAGTATGCTAATATGCTATTGTAAATGTCATTATGGTGTTCAATTATCGGTTAACACAATATTTTGGGGAAGATCCTCGTGTTTTGCCTAAGATCTTTTGGTTTATTTTACTATAGAAATATGTTTTGCAACTTGCATCTGTATATTCCCCACCTTGTTATATACCTATGAATATAGGTTAACATTTAAATCGTAAAAAAACAACTGCATGTATTTGTTTAGGACCAAAGAACCGTTCCTCCATCAGGTGGTCTTTATCTTTATCGCTGTTCGTAATGCATACAATTAATTAACTGGCTAGTTACAATTGGGAAAAGTTTATAAAATGTTTTTGTTATTTTTATTGAATTTTCATGGTAGCTGCATTTACGACAAAATAAAATTAATACTAGTGTTATTGTTATAAAAGCGTTTGTTATGAACCGAATCGAACCACCAAATTAATTCGTTTTGATTGATTGAATCTGATGATAATTTTAGATTAATTATAAACTAGTGCGTGATTGTGAATCACGCGAAATTTCATATTTTAATTTAATGATATAATTATTAAAAAAATTTGCTATAAAATATTAATATTTTGGTCTTTAACTGTTTTATATGTATTTAATAAAATAAAATTTATCAATAAAATATATATGATATAACAAATCTAAAAATATATTTTGAATTCATAAATTGTTTTTAGATATCCGATTTTTTA
>VBRH01000660.1:33142-43304 GCA_014578085.1 Cardamine resedifolia | reverse complement strand
TTTTTTTTTTTTACCACAATGTGCTTGTAAAATTGTACCGCCTTTCTTTTGTCTGAAATGGATCCGGTCAAACAAAGTTATGACAAATTAATGCACTTTAATTTATTGTCACTGCCAAAAGATTGAAAAAAACATATCTAATGCATGCATTTATAATAAATACATTGATACGTATCTTATTGTTGCTTAGATATTTTACAATACACTATTTCTCATGCTAGGTTTTTTTTCCATGCCAAAATATACTTATTTTATATGAAATATATAACTAAGTGGTACAGATCCATCATGTTAGTTGAAGGCAAAAGAATGAATCTCTTCAAACATTAAACTAGTTTACTGTTTTGTTTGGTCAGTCCTAAATATTTTAATTGGCAAAAATAGATAAATTCCCAAAAAAAAAATGTCATTTCTAAATTTCACTCTAACAAAAACAACAACAACAACAAAAAACTAAATTTCTATGAAATTTGGGAACTAGTCTGCACTTTGGCATAAAATAATTTTCAATTATAATGTGTATATATATATATATAACAATATATTTCTCTAATGTCTTATAGTTTTATAATGAAATTTTATTTTTATCAAAATGTATTAGATCTTCTTAGGCCCGCAGCATTTGAAGACGTGTTGACAACACGTTTAAAACATTCGACACAGCCGATGATGATCACAAGAGTATTGCGTTAAGTATTGTCCCTGAATATCAAGCAAAAACAAAAGACACCATAATGTTTCATAATTACTATTTTCTAACATGTGAGGTAAGGTAACTATCGAGCATTAAATAAAAGTATACTCTAAGAAAAGTACTAGTGAGTAGCTGTGTACCAATTGCTTCTAGCTGCTTACTATACGTTCGTGTCATTTTCTATTGTTCTAAGCTTCACAATTTCATGACTCAACTTTCAATTTCATTAGTAATTATTTATACAGAAAATAGGGCTTTCAGATGAAGTTCCAACACTTTTCACACATAACAACATTATATATATATATATATATATATATATATATTTGGGCTCAACTTCAAAATTTCATTAGACCAAACGATTAGAGTACACAAGTATGCTATCTGCCACAACATTTCATCCTTTTGGAGAGTACACAAGCTTGAAGTTGTGAATTACAAATTCAATATTAAGATACTTTTTTTTTTGGGTCAACGACAAAATTTGATTCCTTATTTTATAACATATTAATGAAGTAAAAGAAGCTAAGAGCTTGATTAGTTAATCCGTAATCACCCGTAAACACTGTATTTGCGGGCAGTTGCGGTTGCAAGGATTTGTTACCAATCATCGAAATTGCGACATATCGCTCCGAACCGTTTGAAATTGCTAAATTTCAAAAGCTTCTTCCAGCTAGCGTTTGTGGCTGCGGGCAGTTGCGGTTGGTTAGAAAAAATATATTTTTAAAAAAATTTTAATTTATAATACTAACAAAATTTTACAAAAAATAAAAATAAAATCAAAACAATTTTTTAAAAAATCAAATATTACTATATTAAATTCTTAAATGCTTTATATATGTATTAACTAACCAAAATATATTTATATGTATAAAAATATTTGTTAAATAAAAAAATGTTTCAAACCTCTTAAAATAAATAATTTAATTAGTTATTCTAAAATTTATTTAAATTTTCATTTTAAAATTGTATTAATATAATCAAATATTTAAATTATATATTTTAAATATATTTGATAATATTTAACAGCAACCACAACCTGTCAATCAGTCAATAATTTTCCGCAAACGCATTCGTTTTTAATTGTTAAATCAGTCATACAAATTGCTTAATAACATTTATAACCACCCGTTTCCGCAAATTTCCGCATCCGCGACCGCATCCGTGACCGCATCCGTTAAAGCAGACAAATCGTTACTGCATCATTAATATATTTTTAATTCATTCTCTCTCTTTATAAAAAATGGATTCTGCTTACTCTCGAGAGAATCCCAATGCAACATTGCAAACCAGCGTTTCTTTATAGCGATCTCTTTTATTAACTGCTATTTCAACGCAACATTGCAAACCAACGTTCTCTTTAAATATTAAAATTATCAAAAATTTATTCAAAAGTACATTGAATAAAACATTTTGCGTTGTTGTTTTCTTTTTTTCTTTTGTCGCTATATTATTTACTTAATTACGAGAATTTTTTTTGTCGTAATACTTAAAATTAGCCACTCTAAAATCTTAAAAATATACATGATCCATATTTAAGGGAAAAAAACCATGTGCTCTCACACCCAAAAACAATGATAATTCCAGTCATTTAATTAAAGAAATGACATGAGACGACCAAAAAAAAGAAAAAAATGACATGACTCATTGTAAGAGGTCAAACAACCATCTCATCTTTGTCCTTTCAAACAAGTCAACCCTAATTTACTCATTATTTTAAAATAACAAATTTACTTGTCTCCCTTTATATATAACTCGTCATCATGTTGAAGCTCATTACTCAAGAAAAACCCAAACAAACTTCATCAGAAAAAATGGAAGACGACGGTTATAGTCTCGACACCGATCTCGATCTCAGCTTCACCTCCACCACCACAGACCGTACATTCGCTTCATCAAGCGCTCGCTCTAGTCTCGCACGCTCAAGCCTTACATTAAGCTTCAACGACAGACTCTCCACCGCAACAACTCCTTCAACCACCACTTCCTCCGCCGCAACTACACTCCACCACCGTCGCTACGATCCCCACTGGACAGCAATCAGAGCTGCAACCACTCTCTCCTCCGACGGACGACTTCATCTCCGTCACTTAAAACTCGTCCGTCATCTCGGAACTGGAAATCTCGGCCGAGTTTTTCTCTGTCACCTCCGTGATTGCCCTAATTCCACCGGATTCGCACTTAAAGTAATCGATCGTGATGCTCTCACGGCGAAGAAGCTTTCACACGTGGAAACGGAAGCTGAGATCCTCTCCTTGCTAGACCACCCATTCTTACCTACACTCTACGCACGAATCGATGCTTCTCACTATACTTGCCTTCTCATCGATTATTGCCCTAACGGCGATTTACATTCCTTGCTCCGTAAGCAACCTGGAAACCGGTTACCGATTTCTCCGGTTAGATTTTTCGCCGCTGAAGTTCTCGTTGCTTTGGAGTATCTCCACGCTCTCGGAATTGTTTATCGAGATCTCAAACCGGAGAATATTTTGATTCGTGAAGATGGACACATTATGCTCTCAGATTTCGATCTCTGTTTCAAAGCTGATGTAGTTCCAACTTTTCAATCTCGAAGAGTCCGGAGAGTTTCTTCTCCTCCGTCTTCTCCGTCGTCGTATCGGAAGAGGAGGAATCGGCGTGGCGGTTGTTTCTCCTCGGAGGTAAAGTACGAGCGAGAAGAGATAGTAGCGGAATTTGCGGCGGAGCCAGTGACGGCGTTTTCTAAGTCTTGTGTTGGAACTCACGAGTATCTAGCGCCGGAGCTCGTCACCGGAAACGGACACGGAAGCGGAGTAGATTGGTGGGCGTTTGGGATATTTCTCTACGAACTTTTATACGGAACGACACCGTTTAAAGGAGGGACCAAAGAACAAACACTGCGCAATATAGCATCCAATGATGACGTGGCGTTTCCGTTAGAGCGAGAAGAAGAGGAAGGTACGGTTGAAGCGAAGGATTTGATCGAGAAACTGTTGGCGAAGGATCCGAGGAAGAGGCTAGGATGCGCCAGGGGTGCGCAGGATATCAAAAGGCATCCGTTTTTTGACGGAATCAAGTGGCCGTTGATCAGAAACTATAAACCGCCGGAGATTCGAGGTCTGGTGAAGAAGACGAAGGCACATGCTGGTCACGTGACTGCTGTTTCGCCACGGAGGAGGAAGTGGTTGTGGTGGGCCCTAACGCATTTACTGCGAAGTAAAAGCTTGAGCAGAAGTAGCAGTAAAATTCAGAGCAATAATAATTACTATCATTATGTGGGTAAAAGCTATAACGCCACTCACAAACGCGTTTAAGGCGTTTTACCTTTTACATGTTGTTGACAAAAGATCTCATACAATTCTAGAGGTAGAAAAAAGCTCATGTTAGTAGTCTGATCATTTTGTTTGTTTATTGTTACTGAAACTCATACAAGAAATTATAAATATATCTACAATTTTTTTTACGTTTTTTTGTTCCTTTTTCCCGCATCTTACCATTTACCAAAGAAAAATTAAATTACAATGATACAAACCGAATTCAGAAATAGTTTTTTTCTTTCTTGTGGTCTTTTCGTAGCCCATAAGTGGGAACAAAAGATATACCGAAGTGCTTTATTAGGTAGTAGTGTAGTAGGCCTTATCATATTGGCCCGTTTGTGAACACTACACCTGTTTGAGAAGGATGCTAAATTGCTAATGGTCCTCTAATTGTTTCTATTGAATGTGTAAAACATGAAGCTATATTTTGGGTTGGTCTTAGACCCAAAGGCACACTAGTTTTTATGCTCTATTTTTATAAGCCTTTCTATTTGTAACATCTTGTAACAAGGCTCTATTATAAAGAGAAACATTAACAATCTTGATTTTGGGGTTTTTCTTGTGAACAATCTTGATTTTGGGGTTTTTGGTTTAATTATTAGAGTTTTAGGAACTTGAGATTAAGAAACCAGAAGCGAGGAAAATAAACATTCTTCTTTTCCACAACTATCCCCTTTTCATGCTCTGCCTTTTCCCCTTTTCTACTATTTCCTGTATTTTACTCTCATTTATTTGATTTTATATACATACAAGTGTTCGTTTGATTTTCGTTTTGGAATTATACTTATTATGTTCACAAAATACAAAATTTTCATCGCCGACAAAAAAAAAAAATACAAAATTTTCATCATCACCGTAATTAAAATTCAAAAGAATTAAGTCCTGTATATTTGGTCCTCCATATTTAAAGCAATATTTTAAAGTTTATTATATATAGGGCAATTCTATTAAATAACACAAAATAAAGTTTTTGTTCCAAAAATATCACTATTTTTCATTTATGCCAAAAATATCATTTTTATTAAATGATAATTCTCTTATATAGTACAAATCTCCTAACCTCATTTTTAAGGGTTTAGGGTTTAAAGTTCTTACCTCGTACCCTTTAAAAACTATTCCCTAAATCATAAAATACTTAGCCCAAACCAACAAATTAAACTATTGTTATTTATAAAAATGTTATTTTGGCCTAGATTAAAAAGTGTGATATTTTTGAAAAAAAAAACTTATTTTTGTGCTATTTTAAGAAATTTATCTTATATATTTAAGGGATAGATTTTTAAAAATTTGGGTGACTGTATATACGTTGTTGGGATAAGGTAATTTACATATGAAAATGTAACTTGTATCAAAGAACCATATATATATATATATATATATGATTCCATGAAAGTATACTTTCTTGGAGAATCAAAAAAGGGATACATGCAAATCCCAAAGTCAAATTAATGAACCAAAACTCAGACCATGTTCATCTGCTTCTTCTTTCCTTCATATCCAATTCACCCTTTTTTTTTCTCTCAAGATTTCTCTTCTTCCTCTTCACTCTATATATACTTTTCAATCCCTTTCCTATTTTTCCACAACTCTCCATCTTCTTTCACCCACAAGGGTTTTTTTTTTTTTCTCTCATCACATTCTACACCCAAAAGTTTCAACCTTTTTCTTTTTAATTTCTTTCTCTTTATTAATTGATATAAATACCAAAAAAAAAACCTGATTGTGACAATGGCTGAGTTAAAGAGTAAGTTAAATAAAGGTCACGCCTTTACAAGCAAATGTGCTTCCTTGGTAAAGGAGCAACGAGCTCGTCTCTACATTCTCCGTCGTTGCGCTACCATGCTTTGTTGCTGGTACATCCATGGCGATGAGTAAAGAGATGACTCTTCTCCTTAATTATATAACATTCACAATGCTCTATATATAACATATTATATATATCACTATGTCCCTAATATCTAGTTCTTGAAGCTACATTGACATTGAAGCTCTCCTTTGGCTACTTGGAAATTCCTACAAGAAGCTTGATTCTCTCTTTCAGATCTATTCTGGTGCAAAACCCTTTTCAATCCTGTCGTTTTTAACCTAAATGATCAATCTTTTAGGTTTTGTTTTTTTGGGATTGCTTTATGGGTTAATTTGCATCAGACAAGACAGAGAGAGAGAAAGCAAGAAATTTATCTGCCAATCGAGCCGGAGTTTTTACTGTGTCTGAGACATAGATAGACACTGGATATGCTTCTTCTATAAGAATTTGAAGATCTTTGATGGGTTTGGATTGGTTTCACTTCGATATGAGAAGACTGTTTTGGGTTCATCAGTGACATTTCCTCTGTAATATTTTCAGTTTCATTTCATTTCCTTAATAAGAAAAATAAATTCGGATAAGTCTATGGTTATGTTGAACCATATAGACGAAAGATGTTTCTTTTGATTCTCAAAATTATGATAATAATACAACAACAGTTTTCACTTTTCATCATCTAGAGATCCCAAATCCTACAGATCATTGTTTTCATAGTCCAAAATTTCATGTAAATTAGATTTATCTCTAGTTGATCACTACTTCTCGATCCAATCCTTGAACAGCAACATCATGTAAATGGGAACGTTAAACGCCGCAATGACGATGATCATCATGATTGTACGTATCAATCTCTGGACCACAAGTTTCGTTCTTGATTTTGATGCTGATCTTATCAGAGAATCCGATCCACCAGTACCTGCATTTGAGTCCATCGCAAGCTCGATCTGTTCGCTAGCGTTCTTTCTAGCCGCTGATCTCATCACTGCGTTACCCCTAGAGAGAGAAAAAAAGAAGAAGAGGAAATCAAAACTTGTGTCTGTCGTGAGAATCCAAAGGATGGTTGAGATCTTACTCACCTTTCTACAAGAGGTTTATCGTTTTGACGTTTCACAGGAGTGTCGAGAACTTTCTTAACGAGATGCATAGATCCTTCCGCATCCCACATCATTTCATACTCACAATTCTCATCTTCATTCTTCTCCTTCGTGACACTACTTAGAATGCTTAACTTCACTACATTTGAGATACAGTCTACAGCGTTGTTTAAGAAGCTTATTCCATGATTTGGCCAGAGAAGGAGTGCAAGAAGGGACATAACGAATAGAGAAAGGTACCTGGTAGTTCAAAATTAGACTCAAATATTCATAAACATGCATCAAAACAATAATCATAAAGCCAAGAACTCTCTGATCAGGAACATACCACATGTAGATGTATAATTGGCACGGAAGGAAGCATAATTGGGTGTGTAACATTTTATCAAGATCAGATGAGTTTTGTTGGATGGTGTTGGGAACGGATAATAGCATGAATGATGGATATATATTTCCTTGTTGCCAGCTTATAGTACCTAGAGTATGCTGTAAATGATACACCATCAAAGATTGCCCATAGTGGAAATGCGAATATTTTGTGGCCATTACTGAGTTATGTTACCTCAGTTACAGATCCCATTTTCGACGTGTGGTTTACAGTACACTGGTCATGATCATGGCCAGACAACACGAGTATCTGGAAAAAAAACGCGAAAATGTTGCTACATTGATTGATTTGGCGTTATTGAGAGCAGTGTTAGAAGTGACATTGATAAACACAGATGGAACTTTCACATGAATAAAAATAGAAGAAATTTATCTTACGGGGTTGATCAACTCCAGCAACTTCTTTGATGATTCTGGAGTGATATAATTCTGGTACCTGCATTGAAAGATAATATAAAAAAAGGAAAGCGTTGGGTTAGTTGTCCCTGTTAAAGTGGGTTTATTAAAAGCTAAGTCAAGTTCTGTATAATAAGATGGAAAGATAGAAGTTTACATTACTTCTTGATCTTGAAAATGACGCCAAAACCGCTGCACATGAAAGAGTAGATATTAGACCACAAACCAATTCTTCTAATTTGATTTACACTAGAACCCGAGCTAATAAATCACCTGATCAATGACAGAAACACGACGGTGAGGGCCACATGGGGTTTGATCAGGCCGATACAATGGGATGTGGGTCAATAAAACTCTAGGATGTGATTTTGCATCTAAAAAAATAAGAAAGTTTTATGTGTAAGCTTTATAACTCAGGAAATGAAAAGATAGTAAATGCACAATAGGATATAGTTGAATAGCTCACCGGAGGAGACATTTTGTACAAACTTCCAAACTTCTGATGCCAAATCCTTCTGAGGATTCGCTGTAAAAAAAATACATCAACTTTTTGGTTACAGATCCTTGTTGCTCTTTGAGGAGAAATTATAAGCATGTAAAAGAAGATCTTAATGATTAATGCATAGACTAGAGCAAAGTTTGTAACAACCATCAATAGCTTGTGCATCAATGCTGATGAACTCAACATTTCCAATCATAAATCTGTGGTTTCTGATTGAAAATACTTGTTCATATCGATCAATCACCTGTTGAAATGTAAAGTTATATCAATAGATAGGTTGCTGACATATTCGAACTATTTGAAAAAAAAAAAAAGTGATAAATGTAGTACATCTTGCTTATGGGACGCAATCCGAGAATAACCAACATCATGGTTCCCAGGGATGTAGAATGTAGGGATATCCCCAACTTTGCCTAGTGAATTCAAACCAAATACATGCCTAAATCGGCTTAAAGATTCCTGCCATCTGATTAAATGAGAAGATAGCTGGTTTTAAGAATTTCCATTAAACCATTTGCTCCACGATTCCAAAACTGGAAAGAGAAGAACAAGTAGAGCTTACTCTTCCTCGGGAAGAAATGGCCCGCCATCAAAATAATCACCTAAAAACAAAACAACATTGGGTTTGAAGGGCAAGATAGACTGAAAGAATGATCTCCGCATGTTTATATCGGTATAAAACTGTGCAAGCTCCAAAGCAAGCGTCTTTGACGACAAACGAAACGATGTCTTATCCATAAGCTGCATATATACAAAAACAACAACAACACACACAATCAGATGATACATTCCATTAACAACAAACAACAAAAATCGAAAAGCATTAGAAGAGCTTGTCACCTGTGGATCAGTAACAATGGCTACTTTAGTAAACTTCCCATCACTCTGTAAACAAAAATAAGCTAACAGATATTTAGAAATCACAACTCAACAGTGACTAGAATAAATGATGAATCAAGCTTTTGAGATTTTTACACATTGGCCTTATAATAATGTTGCAACAAAGCTATTTTTAGATTAGGGAAAGATTACATTCCCAAAAATAGCAATGTCGAGAAAATCGGATTTCCAATTTCAGAGTCTTCGTTTTTACAATTTCCAGTGACAACATAAGGACGATTACAAGACAGATTTAGTGTAATTTAAGAGAGAAATAAGAAAATGCACAATCGAAGTCGAATAAAAGTGAGTGAATCCCAAAATTGAGTATTAGTAATTGAAGAAGATGAAGAAAGAGAGACCTTTTGATGAGGCCAAGAACAAGTGAAGAGAGAAGGAAGCCAGAAGGCGAACATCTCGCCGTAGAGAATCGTCGCAGCCCAGATGAGACATAGAGCCACCGTGAGCTTATGGTGCTGTTTCATCTTTCCGAGCATCTGACTCTCTCTTCTCGGCTTCCCCGAGATATCTGGTGATCGTAGTTGACCAAAAGAACGGTCAAGACAAGACAAGACGCGACGCTGAGCTGCGTTTGCTAACAAAAAAACAGCACGCATGTTAAATGAGATAAAATAATTGGGCCGAGTTTATATTGGGCCTAGGCTTATCGGAACAATGACACTATCTTAGGGAACATAGCGAAACGAAAACTCAAAATCAGAGAATAAAGCTTTGAGACTGTAGCATCTCCGGCGACTCCAAGAGCGGCTCTTTGCACCTCTCTTCTTCTCGAGCTCTGTTTCTGAGGTTAGTTCGTTTTCTCATCGACCATCTCTTCGTATTTCACTCGATTTAGTTACGATGTACGAAGACATTGCTCGCGAATCGCGATTGTTGATTCTCTTTGCCTAGGTTTAGCTATTTGTTTCCTTTTGATGTTTAGATGAGCAAGATGATAGCGAATTAACGAAACTTTTTCAAAAGGAAATCAGTGATAATCACATTAGTAGATGATTTAGGGATCTAATAGTGAGTGATTGATTATTGTTGGAGATTATTTAGGGATTTCATGTTGTAAACTCAACATAATTTTTTTTTTTTTTTTTT
>VBRH01000660.1:5177-19593 GCA_014578085.1 Cardamine resedifolia | reverse complement strand
TTTTTTTTGGTTTCCTTTCCTTTTGTAATTTTGAGAAAACAAGAGCTTATTACATGTTTAGAGTATTTCAAAATTAAACTGTTTCCAATTCCAAGTAACAAAGTTTTTAAAGCACCAAGGAATCAAAAGGCAAAAAAAGAATTGGAGCGCTAAGTTAGCTTCAAACATCTGAAAATCTCATCGCCTCGTGTTCTAAAAAGAAGCCTAAAATGCCAAAAGAGTTAGACTAGATTGCGATATTTAAGAACATCGTTCTTATTGAGATGAAAGGCTTTGCAAATCTCTACTATCATCGCCTCGTCGAGTCCTTCCTCGCTAGCTTCACGAAGTAGCTGATTTAACTCTTCTGATGGCAGCAAAACCTGTTTCAGTGAGAAAACAAAGACAAATAAGAACCAATAAACCTTTTTGATTGAGTTTCTTTGATGTCAGAAATATGATCAGCTTACACATGTGGGAGATAGAGATTTTTGTTCCGGTTTGTCGTTGTTGTTGTTGTTCTTGCTTTCATCTGCATCATCAGTTGAGTCTGGTTTTTGAGGATTTGACGGGTTTGAGATGAGCTCAAGTAGCTTCTCACTTCCCTGAAATGTCAATAAAGATGATTTTGGGTTTATATAAAAACTCTACGATAATGGATTTCTGTATCGGAAAGTAAATATGACAGACCTGAAGAGCTCGCCAGTGAGAATATGTGCGGAATAAGACCCAGAAGAATGGTATGTTTGGCAATGGCAATACCTAAATGGAAAAACAAAGGCTTCGGTGGTTATGAGAGACTTTGCAGAAAATTAACAGAATTGCTAAGGTTTCATATACATACCATAAATGCACTAGTCAATGGAAGCAATGTTACTGAACCGATTAAGTACTTCTTGTGCAGGATTGTTCCACTGGAAATCAAAATAGAAACATTTGTGTTAGAAGGAACATAGATTCCAAATCTATGACTACACGTGAAAATCGGATATAATAAAGTTTCATAATTTGAGGCAACGGGTAGACAGCAAAGTGATTTACCTCATGGCAATGTGGCGTAGTCTCCTGCGTACAAGTCTAGGATCTAAACTGAAACATTTGACATGGATTAGCTAAAACAGTAACCAATCTGACTTCACTTCACTAGAACATACTAATGAAGGTGTAATCAAATCACTCAATAGAGAATTTATTGGTTCTCAACAGAATTTTCAAGAAAAGGAGAGTAAATAGAACCTCGGAGGATAAGTGACTTGTACAGACGTAACTTCTTTAGATATAGACTTCAAGAAAATCTCAGATGGCTTAACACGAGCCAGAAGCTTCAATCCAAACCTATACATACAACCACAGAGACCACGATTTCACATAAGCCTATCAACAAACATAGACCAAAGCCATAGCCACAAAAAAAAAAGAAATAGAGAATTTACAAACCCATGAATCTTGTTCTTCACTGAACCATCAGGCGCTTTCTCAAGACCCACCCAAGCTTTATTCATCTAACCATTACAACAACAATTCATCAAACTTGGTATTGGAGAAAACTAGCTAGAAAAAGCCCCTCTTTTTATCTCATTCCTAGTGGTCCTATATGTGTTTCGAAGTCGAAATCTTTAATCAGAAACAAAACCAAAGCTTAATCATTCATTGGTCAGAATTTTATACACCCAATAAATCTCACTAGACGCCACATAAACACACGAGTATGTATTTGTAAGCTTTATATATAGAGAAAAAAGGTTCAATGTAATTTTACCTTGTCAGAGATGAAATCGACGAGAAGCTCTGCGTTGGCATTGATAGGTTTCGATTCAGATGATATTTTCTTCCATAACCCTCGAAGAGTGGTCGGAGTAACGCCGGACGGCGACTGAGCAGCGAATGGATCAACAGATCTGCTGAAACACCACTTCTTCCCTTTAATAGGGAAAACCACCAATCTCGCTCTCATGATCACTTTAAAACAGAAAACGAAGAAGACTCTGAAAAAAGCTCCGATCTCTAGTTAGAATTTGTCAATTTTTCATCTGGGTATTACTTAATACGACGTGTGTTTTTATATATTCAATGGAAAAATCGAAGCTTTATCGCGAAGATGACCGACAAAAGCCTAATCTATTTCACGAGGAAAGACGAAGAAGCGGCGGCGCGTCTCTGGCCATAAATGGACAAATATATATATATATATACACACACACATAAGGGTGTATGTATGTAATGTGTAATAGAGAAACAGTCTTTGAAATCAATTTGTTATACCAAAAGTTCTCTTTTTGAAATTGTGGATAAGAATTTACATGATTGTGACAGATTAGAAGCAACAACAAATGGTTATTATTTAATAATCATATCATGAGCCATTTGGATATATCAGGAAATGATAAACTGACACATCAGTACATCACTAAGAAACTTTTAATCTCAGATTATATATTAGATCGATGTAGCAAGGCTTTATTGTATGATTATACACTAATTAACTATGCACACAAAAAAGAAGAGAATTAGACTGTTTATGATGAGAACTCACAAGACAGAGACTAGTTCGCGTGTTAATTCTTTATTCATGATCTGCTACAAAATTAGGCTGCTCGTTTGCGCAGAGATACTCATCGCATTCTGAAGCGGTTCTCCAATCTTTTCTAAGTCTGAGGATGTCCTCTGTGAAAGTGGACCCCGAGGCACCAATGAAGACGCTTGACATTGCGGATATCGTCTTATCCAACATTGCTTCCACCTTTAAAATAAGTGAAAATCCCAAGTATGAGTTTGTTGATTCGTGAATCCTCCAATATGAAGAAGAAAAGAAAACGAAAAATATCTCACCTGTGAGTCGCCCTCGAGACCATGTCTGTATAGCAATGCATCCCATTTCTCAGCTGAATCACGAGCTGGTCGCTTCACGAGGGGAATACTTTTTCCATTCAGGATCAGCAGTGATTGTAGCAGACCAATTTCGCTTTCAGCTGCATCAGTAGAAAGGTAAATAACCGGTGCCTCGACTTTCTCAATCAGCCGAGTGATGCAGTTGGCAGCTTGAGGAATGGGGTAAAAGCAACTTGGATTCTTGGCATTACTGGCACAAGAAGAAAATCACTTAGCTAAAGTTGCTGCTTTAATCATCACAACGAAATGAACAGAGCTTCACCAAAAGCTACTTTATTAATTAAAAACAATCCATCTTAAACACCATAAAGAAAAGAAACTACTATTAAGAAAATATATTGGTACAAGTAATATAAACTTTATACTGCCAATACTTATTCATAACTGATATAAATCGCCTAAAGTAGATGTGCAGCTCGAATTATTCATTCACAAAAGTACAGCCACGCTTCTAAATGGTTACTATATCATCAATGCTATTAGTTAGTCAAGACTAAGCTACCTACATTGTCATCAAGTGCAGAGTTTAGCTATGCACAAAGTTCTGATTTTCAGTTACCACTCTAGAAGAGAACTTAGAGGAGACTACAAATGAACCTAAAAGGCGATCAAAGAAGTGGAAACTGCACCATACCAGAACTTCAAGAATCCATGCCTGCGGAAATGAAGAGCAATGTAGTTCTTGCCAAGAAAAGTCTGGATAAATCTCTGAGCAGTGAGCAAAATTAGCCGGTTTGGTTCAATCAAAGTCTTGCACTTGTGAGCAATAGGACCACCAGGCTGCATCATCCACTCTCTCTCAACATTAGCATAGAACACATCACCAATCGCAATAACATCATCGTCTGATCTGAAATTAGTCTCCACTTCCTCAGCAGTTTTGTTGCTTGGACTCGCAATATCTTCTTCCCATGGCGTATCTAGCTTCCCTCCAATGGTAATTCCCAAAGCTTTCAACTTTGTAATATGCTCTTTATCTACATAACACGGTTCCGGTTTCGAGAAGTAACATATGAATCTATTGATATGAACATGATGATGCTTCTTCCTATTCTTATCCTTCTTCCAAAACTCCTCAAAAGAAACCACAACAGTCCTCCCTAAACAAGTATTGATTCGATCAATATCAATGATTCTACTGTAATGGTAATCAAATCTATGACTAGGGATCACAAGAACACGTTTCAACAATGCTGCAAAGAACATATGCTTCTCCAAGCAAATCAAGTGATTACTCATTTGACCAGACAAGCAAATGGCGAAAAGAAACTTATCCGGTCTCGGCTTCCATTGAATCGTCTTCTTCCCCTTTAACTTCTGATCCACTTTCCGGCAACTTCCGCCGGCGACGTAACCATCTGATGATCCACCGATTTCAATATTTCTTCCAGTTTTATGCGGAGACAGTAATGCATTTTGGATTTGTCTATTCAATGAAATCTGCCGGAAAACTGCAGATTTCACGTCTTCGATTGTTGATAAATTCGATAAAGTGTGGTTCCAGATAGAGAAGAGATCGGTTTCTTGCTTCCTGAGAAGATACAGCGCTTGAAGATCCGATTCGTGAGCCCGACCCGTTACGGAATTTGACCGGAATACAGAATCAGGAACTTTTACGGAGAAGTAATTGCTGAAATCAGTAGATAAGTAAACGAGGATGATGACGATGGGAAGGAATATAACAATGCACTGTTTCTTAGTGAGATTGAGCTTGAAACTCCGTCTTAAACGTGATCGGAGACTCTCTACGGCGAAGGTAGGTCGTTGCTCTGCTGAGTCAGTGGAAGATCGAGGAGTCTCGTCGTTGCCATGGAAATGGTCGATTTGAGTATCTGATTCCTCGAGGAGATTCCGGAGATCGGCTTCTTCATCTGGCGATGACGATGACGACGTAGAAGACGTCGACGAGGAATCTTTCTCCATTGATGTTGCGTCGCAGTCGTTGCCGGAGATCAACCCGGAACCGTCGACCCATATAACTAGACGTTATCCAAGATCCGACCCGGCTAACACCACGTGGCTTGTCTTCAGTCACATTTAAAGATATTAAATACGACGCCGTTTGATGAAAGAAATCTAAAGGCTTTGTCGCCCAATAAAAGGTAATACGGGTCGGGTCACTGGTAATAAAATAGAACGACATGGATAAAATAGCGTTGCTACGTCGTCGTTTGATATGGAGAAAATATGTTTAAGGCCCATTAGCCCAGTAAAGGGTGAAATGGGTCGGGTTATTAGAACGACCCGGGTCTCGTTATCCACCGCCTTCTGTTTGCTGCGTCAAAGCCAGACAGAAGTGTATCTTCGTTGAAGTTAGCTATTGTGTGGCTTATCCTTGTCTGTCTTAAATTCCTGCAAAAACCCTCGCCTCTCTAAGACAAGTAGAGGAACATAAGTCACCTTAATCTTACAATACATTCTGGTTGTGTCGTAAAGAAGAGAGTCTCTAGTTTCTCCATTTTCGTTTTCCTGGGCTGAATGAGCTCCCAATGCCTTCTTTAGGTACCTTCACTGTTAAAGTTTCAGACTTTTCCAACATTTAATCCTGCGTTGATGATTTTTACTCTTAATTTTCTGGGTTTTTGTTTGGTAACTGTTTAGAATTCTACTTCAATATTCTCAATTTTGTTTCTTGTCTTTTGGGTATCATTCTTGAGTAACAATTCATTGCATTTGCTAATCTTAGGTCTAAAGAAAGCTAGGTTTTTCGAATTTAATATATTCATTGTTAGTGAGTTGTTAAATGCATAATTATTACTTGAATAGTATCTAGACAATGTTTACTAATGTAAAGATGGCTCTTTGATTTGTATCTCTTGTTTTGCATCGTTGATTTGGAAAGAATATGTTAAGTTTATTAAGTTTCTGTGGAGATTTTTCTGTTAAGCACGTCAAGCTATCTCATTGGACCCTTACTGTTTAATCTTGCAGATATTGCAACTATTCAACCTTCCTTGCAAGCTCATCTTGTTCCATTGGGGGCTCAGAGTATTATCCATGCTAAAACTCTACCTAATCCATGGAGACAATCCCGTTTTTCGAAGAATTTGAAATTTTACACTGGTCATCCTAATATCCGAAGAGGCAAAGTCCTTATTACTGCAGTGGCCACTCTTGAAACCAAGTATCCAGCTCAGAAAGAAAACGAACAAAGCTACTCCTCGTCTTCTGCTTCTTCAAAACCCTCAAATGATGGCGACGAGTTGGAACAAGTGGATGAAAGAGAACGGTTGAGAAGGATGAGGATTTCCAAGGCAAATAGAGGCAACACTCCTTGGAACAAAGGCAGGAAGCATAGTCCAGGTGGGTTGTTTTTTACTTTGACATATCTTCAGCAATCTGTCTACAGTTGCTTCTAGTAGTTGGAAACATTTGAATAATCTTTTTTGCTTTTGCGTTTATGCAGAGACCCTACAAAAGATTAGAGAAAGGACAAAGATTGCAATGCAAGACCCAAAGGTGATGTCATGTAAGAATAGTTCTATATTTCTTAGAGGAGTTGGCGGTAGTAACTCTAGTGGGGCTTGCCTTGATATTACTTGTTAGTGCAAATAAGAAAACGTTCTTTTGTCAAACAGATTCTACTCTTGTGTTACTTATATATACCCTTTAGGAAAGCGGTTGCAGGTAAACTTATGTTATGTTAGGGTGTTTAGGTTTGCTCTATGCATCAGATTTTTTTCAATCTCTCATAGAACCTTTGTGTCTTCGTCCTATGCAGATCAAGATGAAATTAGCGAATCTCGGGCACGCACAAAAGTCAGTACCCTTTTTTTATTGTGCTTTTAACTTTAGGGAACCTCTGGTTTTTCTTATGCTTTTGTTATCATAATACTATTGCATGGTTTTTACAGCAAGGAGACGCGGTTGAAAATTGGGGAGGGAGTGCGGATGCGATGGGCAAGGCGGAAGGAGAGGATAAAAGTGCAGGAGACATGTCATTTCGAGTGGCAGAACTTGTTAGCGAAAGCTGCTAAAGAAGGATATACAGACGAAGAAGAGCTTCAATGGGATTCTTACAACATCTTGGATCAACAGAATCAACTGGAATGGCTTGAAAATGTTGAGCAGAGGAAAGCCCTTAGAGCTAAAAGTAACAGAAGAGCGCCAAAATCTCCTGAACAAAGAAGGAAAATTGCAGAATCAATAGCTGCTAAATGGGCTGATCCAGTGAGTTGTCTAGTAATTTGTTTAGATCAACTTACTTGATGTTTTGTTCTTAGCCATATTTAACTTGGTTTGATTTCTCTTGTCAGTCTTATCGCGAAAGAGTTTGCTCTGGCTTGGCAAAGTATCACGGTATACCTGTTGGTGTTGAGAGGCGTCGTAGAAGACCAAGTGGCAATGCAGAGCCCAGAAAGAAGAATCCTACCAAGAAAAGTATAAGGGACTCAGAGACGCAAAACCAAGTTCAAGTAGTGAAAGTACGGAAGCGCAAAACACCTGTGTATAAAGATCCTTTGGCAAGTTCCAAACTGGAAATGATCAAAAGCATTAGAGCAAAACGAGTGGCAGAAGAATCGAAGAAGATGGATGCGGTGGGACGTGCAAGGTCAGTTTAACTTAAAACAGAATCGTTAATATTTCTATGCAGAAGTTAAAAAGAAGTAATCTTGTTCATCTCAGGCTTTTGATCTCGGAAGCTGAGAAAGCTGCGAAAGTTCTTGAGATTGCTGCTTTGAAAAGCCCAGTTGCTAAAGCATCTTTGTTAGAGAGTAAAAAGCTCATAGCAGAAGCAACACAACTGATTGAATCTATAGAGATGAGGCAGACAGCTTCAGATGAAGATGCTACTTACCCATATCTTCTCTCGCCTCAGCCTAATAATAGTCTTCTCGAGGTAGACAGTGAATCCAAGACCAATACAAATGATCAAGAACAACCAGGAGAGATTAACGGTACACATACATTCCCGATCAACGGAGAGAGTCTTCACTTGAACATGAGATCTAGCGATTTGCCGACATTCAACATAGAAGGTACTACAACTCAGTATAAGCAACCAAACACATCCCAGGGAGATAGAGAAGATATCAAACTAAGGATGATTCCGCAACCAAACGGAACCAAAGTCCATCCACCACCAGAGTCTAATGGAGCTATCAAACTTACTGAGAATCATCCTCTTCCTAATGGTTCTAAAATTTACCACGGAATGGAAGAAAAGACCGCATCTTTGGAATCGGGAAATGTAACTAAGAAGTGGGTTCGTGGAAGGCTCGTAGAAGTCACAGACGCAGCATAACATGAGGTAATAATGTTGTAGCGATTTAGCAGAGAAAAAAAAGTCATATTGTTCAATTAGTGATTCAAAATTTTGGCTTTATACAATATTGGTCTCATGCTTGAGAGAAGATGTTTCCAGTTTGTGATTGTGCCAATTGTATCTATAAACTCAATTCTATGTCAAGAGTTTCAGGTTAGTAAACAAATTCTCCTAAGCTTTACGAGTATTAAAGTATTATAGTATCGAAATCATTATTAGAAACATAATTAGAATGCATCAAAACAAAATCTCATCAAAATCTCATGAAACATAACGATGGAATGTTTTTGGTCAATGAATGATAATACAAAAGACCGTTGATGCATATCGCATTAGCATCATGATCCTCATGAAGATGTGTGCATGAACAATGGATCTTTCTCCATGAAAGATTTCCAGTTCCTAATGTTAGAACTTGATACTCGTTTGAGTCACTAGTCAACCAAGTCATACTCATTACCACCTTGAACTGTTTTTTCATAACCAAAATACATTTTCTCCCTTAACTTCACCGACCTATGTTTGATCAAAACCTGATCATGAGACCCCTTTGTTTTTAACTTTGGGTGTTGTAACATACTCTCCTGTGATTGGATTAGAAATCACAGCATATGTATACTTCTCTCCAGTGTATTGAAGACAGACCAATCCGTTGACCGGGGGACATATTTTACAGTATTCTGTGGCGGACTTCGTGTGAAGAGTGGCTTCAATAGTGGAAATCTTATCAGGATTGTGAGGTTGAGGTGAAGAGAAAAAGAACAACCTAATTGGTCCGAATGTTCTAGCCTCAACGATGAAAAGGAACCTCGGTGTAGCCGGAGACTTTAACGGGAACAACTGGTTGTAATTTGGACGGCGAATAATCGATGACCAGAGCTTTGATACGCAACGACACTTTGCTAAAGACTTCACCGGCAATCTCGAAAAGATATTGATGACCAGATCAACAGGAATCACATCAAATCCCCATTTGTCGCCGGTAACGTGCTGCCGACGTTTTGTCATGGCGATGGACTAAAACCCTAAATTGTGACCAAAGGAAATGAGATTTTCCTTTTACTTTTAAAGACTAAAAAGAGTCGAACGATTTCTCTTTGGTTTATTCAAGTTGAACCGGTTGGTTTACCGAAGATTGCTAGTTTTTGTTTTTGTCAACATTATAAACCCTAGATTTTGAACACAATCAGCTCTTTTGAGTTATCTTATGCTCCAAGCTAGGCTTCATAAATTAGGCTTTCTTAGGAGGCAAGAGGGCCCAATATGCCTAACCAGTTTGTGATGTGCCAATTGTTATCTATTAACTAAGTTTTAAGTCAGTTTCAAGGTTAGTAACCATTCTACACATCTTCTTGATTAATAAAGCAGATTTTGACTTGGTCTGAAACACAAGGCATGTTTCACTGATTTGTGTCGCAAGGCATGTTTCACTGATTTGTGTCGCAAAACCTGCTCTTGACTACTAAGATTTGTTCAAACTACATCTCCCGGTGTCTTCTTGAAGAGCTAAGTGTATAGTTAAGTTTATCTTTCTCTTAAGCTATTCCACCAATCTGAGTGACTAAAAAGCCATATATAGCTTTGTATCTGTTCACTTGCATTTTCAATAGAATGTCCTTTATCAACAAAACAAACAAAATACCTGCTCTTTATTTCGTTTAATCTCATTCACTTGGAAGCTTTACCACTAGTTTTTGGGAATCTTTGTTTTAACTTGATTAGAGAAATCAGAAAAATAGTAACTTCAGAAAATCCTCAAAAGATGTCATGTGATTAGAGCTCTGTTTGGAAGAGCTAAACACTTGCATAATTTGCATTGGGTGTTCAATCTAGATAAATGGATCGACTCAACACCTTTCAATGCATGATTCTCTTCAATATGTTGTCGACAGAACTCACCCAACGTTGTGCCAGAGTTTCACCTTAGTAAACAACTCTCGTAATTCTTGATTATTTAAGTATAATTATATTACCAGACAAAAAAATAAATTTTAACTAATTTCATAAATCAATAGTAGAAACATAACGAACAAAATAAGGGAAATAACAACTTCAACAAAAGACGACAAAAGAAAAACATAAAAGGACAAAGACGATGTGGGTAGTTTTCTGTTTGGAAGAAGTAAACACACTTACACAAGTGTCGCATCCTCTACAAAGTTTGGAAATGTGTGAACTTTCCTATACTCAACATAATCAAGTCCTGGAACTTCAATACGTACGCTCCTTATAATGTTTATTTCGAGATTGTAGAAGAAAATATAGAAAAGATTTCGTGCATAGTATCGACACAAGACAATTTCGCCACTTTGAAACATTCCAGCAGAGAAGGATGATTCCAGGTGACATGGACGTAGCACTTCGTGCATGTTGTAGAAATGGTCTGACCATTTATGTTCCTCCGCATTCTCTAAAACCCGTAATTCAAAAGAAGAAGAGCGAAGAGGACAATGAATAACACCTAACTTATTCTTGTAGTTGATCAGAATCAAA
Organism: Cardamine resedifolia; assembly: GCA_014578085.1. Taxonomy (NCBI): domain Eukaryota; kingdom Viridiplantae; phylum Streptophyta; class Magnoliopsida; order Brassicales; family Brassicaceae; genus Cardamine; species Cardamine resedifolia. Next base: position 8,966 of record VBRH01000660.1, on the reverse strand, counting down.
GGTTCCAAGATCATCTTTGTTGCCAAGTTCTGATCAATGTTAACAAAACTAAATTTCTCAGACTTAACATCAAAGCAAACGATCAAACGTTTGTGGTCACTCATGGCTTGATAATACAAAAAACCGTTGATGCATATCCCAACATCTTCTTGTGGATAATGAATAGGATAATGAATAGGATAATGAAGTGTGTCACATTCAATCTTTCTCCATGAAAGATTTCCATTTCCTAACGTAAGAACTTGATACTCGTTTGAGTCACGAGTCAACCAAGTCATACAAATTACCTTCAACTGTTTCTCAATTGGATCATAACCAAAATACATTTTGTCCATTAACATCATCACCCAATGTTTGATCACAAACTGATGAGAAAACCCTGTTGTCAGTTTTGGTGTTGTTACATAATCTCCAGTGATTGGATTAGAAATCACTGCATATGTATACTTCTCTCCAGTGTATTGAAGACAGACCAATCCCTTGACCGGGGGACATATTTTACAGCATTCTCTGGCGGACTTCTTGGTGTGAAAAGTTGCTACAAGAGATGAATTATAATCTAGACATCTCTGAGGTGAAGAAGAAAAGACCAACTCTGCATTAGTTTCAACGATGAAAAGAAACCTTGGTGTAGCCGGAGGAGACTTGATCGGGAACAACTGATTGTAGTTTGGACGGCGTATAATCGATGACCAGAGTTTTGATACACAACGACACTTTGCTATAACTTTCACTGGCAATCTCGACAAGATGTTGCTGACCAGATCAACAGGAATTGGATCATCGTAAGATCGTTTATGCTGCTTCTGATTATGAGTCGTCGTCATGGTAGATAAAACTGATAGGTCTTATTTTACATTTACTCTTTCTAGAGAAGATGAATCTCACGAGATCCCTACTTACAAGGAAACAACTTAACTAGTTGACTTATCAAAAAAAAAAAAATTAACTAGTTGTTACGTGAGCAGCAAGTAAGATTACTTGGGAACAATAAAAAGAAATTAAAAAACAATTTCTCTTTGGCTTATTCAAATTGATCCGGTTGGTTTTACCGAAACTTCTAAATCTATAGAATCTATAAAATGCTATTATTTTTAATCAGATGGATACTTTGAATAACTTAGTAAACATTTTTATTTTTTTATAATATTTCTAAATTAAATGTTTTTAATTATTTAAAAAAATAATTCTAAACTTTTCTAATTTAAAAAACATTTATAATCTAAACTTTCAATTGTATTGTAGTTTCAGGTTAATAAACATTCTTATCAAAGCTGATGTTGACTACTGCGATTTGAAGAAGTTGACTTAAACCAAGTCAAATACCCAAAACCGTGTTCCACTGACTTGTGTCCCCAACTTTTTTAAAACCTTGAACCAGTCTTGATTTTGCCGTAGTATCTGGTGCGGAGAGAAAAATTCTTCAGAATTAATGGACCTCCAACCAAAATTCTACATCAAAAACATCTCTTTATTTCATCTCTTTAGTTTCAAAAAGCTTCACCACTTTCAATAAATCATCGATTTTTCGGGTTTTATAAGTTCTTCACGATCTTTGTCTTGATGTGAGAATCTTTCGTCTTCCTTTCTTTCCACGCAAAAAGTCTTGAGTTTTTTTTATTCCCTTTAATTTTGATCCAAATTCATTAGGGTTTCAACATGGATGAAGGATCTGCTTCTAATAGTTCGGTTTTCAGAAAATTCCAAGGAGAAGAGCTGATGGGAAAAATTCTTCTATTCGCAATCATATCACTATTCACAGGGATTCTATTTCTCCTCTTGCTTCATCTCTACGCTAGACTCTTCTGGTGGCGTGTGGAACAACATTTCAACCTAAACCTAACTCAATCTGACGATCCTGGCTCCACAATCATCGGCCATAGTCATCGACGACGTCGTTTCGTCTTTGCTCAAGTTCAAGAAGATCCTTCTTGCACCACTGGTCTCGATTCTACAATCCTCCAATCGATCCATGTTCTTGTTTTCAAGTCTACAGACTTCAAAGACGGACTAGAATGTGCCGTTTGTCTCTCTGATCTCGTTGACGGCGACAAAGCTAGGGTTTTGCCAAGGTGTAATCATGGATTCCATGTCGATTGCATTGACATGTGGTTTCAATCTCATTCCACTTGTCCTCTTTGTAGAAACACAGTTGGTTCCGTGGAAGAGACGGCACATGGAGGAAGTGAGGGTTCGAGTAATCAACATAATCCATCTCAAGATCAGAGCCCTGTTCTTGGGTTTTCGACAGAACCTCTGAGTTTTCCGACAAATGTTCTGGTTTGGGGAGATCATAATCAAGTTAGAAGTACAGGCCTTGTCGCTACTGAAGATTTTGCAGAGGATCATCAACCAGATTCTAGTAGTACCAATAACAGAGCACAAGAAGTGCCGGCAGTTGTGGTGGTGAACATTCCGGCGAATTCAAGTGAGAATTTATCGGAGAGGATCGACGAGGAAGAACCTAAGTCACCGATGTTCACAAGGTTAAGATCGCTTAAGAAGTTTTTGAGTAGAGAGAAGAAAGGTGTGGTTTGCATCATTGGTTCAAGTGGTGCCAACAACAATGTTTGAATAAATAGGTAATTTTTTTTTTTTGAATAAATCGCCTTTAATCCATTTCGAATTAAAAAAATATTTTTGTCCCAAAAAAAATTTAAACTCAGAACACAAACGAACCAATCATACTGTGATACCAGTCTACCACTAAGATCACACTTTTTAGTTAAATAAATATGTAATCTTGAATCCATTCAAAAAGAATATTGGAAAATCTCGAGATCAAGATACGAGAAGTGTGAGACATTCAATGTGTAGGTCGATTCGATTTAAATCTACATTAGTTTTTTCTTCTTCTCTTAATCTACAAAATTAATATAATTGAATTAGAATCCTTAAAAACTCTACAATAATTATTAGTTTCCAAAAATAAACTCATTTTCTCTCTCTCTCATTAATTATGAATGAAATTTGTTTTTTTTTATTGTTAACCAATCCAATTGAAAAACTAATTTGATATCTAATAATATCATATTATTTAGTTCAGTAATTATATTTTAAAGATTTTTTATATTTAAAATTATGATTCTCCTATCATCTTTTTTAATTTTATTTTCAAATTATTTTGAATTATCATATTATACATATAATTCATAAAAATAAATATTTGTATGCATACGTTGTGATTTAAAAATTTTAAAAGTGACATATATTACACAATCGATAAAAAAAAAAAGTATTAAACGTCCCACATCGGCTAAAAGAATTGGGTAATGGTTTAGAGTCGTATTATAAAAAATGACCAAAATGATTACAAATCCGAATGAATATGAAATTTGACTTATAAGACATCCAAATTTAAAATTTTAATTTATTATACTTTTTAAAAATAAAAATAATATTTAAGCTCAATAAAATTTAAATATAATTAATATTTGAGGTTTACAAAATTTTGAAAATATTACATATATTTTAAGTTTAAATATTATTAGTCCTACTAATATTAATCCAGTATAAATATAGAGGACATTGGATAGTTATAAAATCATAAAATCAGTAATTTCTTTTTAACCCAATTATAAAATCTAACCGACGTACATGATAATTTTTAGTTCATGAATATAATAAAATTGCTTAAAAATAACGAATCAGTTTTAATTTGGAATTAATTTATTTGGAAACAAAAAACTAAAACAATCGTTTCTTCAACCAAACTAAAAACTAATCTCTTCTACTAAAATTATTGAAAAAATCTTACCCAAAAAAAAATCTTGCCAAAAAAAAAAAAAA
>VBRH01000659.1:65089-80204 GCA_014578085.1 Cardamine resedifolia | reverse complement strand
TTATTGTTGCATGTTATAACAATTAGATTACCAAATTTAAAATATAAATGTATATATAAGTACATAAATGATAACATAATATTTGTTAAGCATAAAATAAATACAAATATAAATCGAAGGATCACATTGTAAATAAATAAATAAAGTGTTTCTCTAAAAATAGAGGAATTGGAGAAATACTATTTCTTCATCTATTTTTAGAATAAGATATAGAGTACTATTAGAAAAGATTTTGCTCTAAAAATAGAAAAATTTTCAAAAATAAAGTACCATTGGAGGTACTCTCCACAAATAATCCGCGGTAATTTTAGGTATATGGATGTAGTCTCGGATATGAAGCTCATCTAAGTTACATATTAATGTTTTGGAGGTTTCTATCTGATTAGGTTGAGGATGAGAACTTACTTCTTCTTTTTTACGTTTACTCCATTCTGTATTCGACTATTACAATAAATTTTTGAATTCTGTTATTGGTCCGAGTTGCCAAAAAAAAATGATGTCACTACAAACAAAATCGATAAAAACAAATCATTTGACAACTACTATTTTGATGATTTGTTCTAATATAATCAGATATTTCAAACTTTTTGGTCCATAGGGTTTTCTAGATTAGAGACCAGCCATTGATAATACCATGGGCACACAAACATAAATCATCTCTTCTTTAGATGTAGCACATAGCTCTCGAACTCGCGAACAATGACGATGAAACAACATCCATCGATCTGATTAGTTGATTCACCGCACTTAGTTCATTTGATGCTTTTTTCTCTCTTTTGGAATTTATCTCATCTAAACTCTAGAGAGATATGAAAATGCATGGTGATCTAATTAGAAGTAATATTTGCATGCGTATGTGAAAGTCAAACACCAAACAAAAATAGTGTACCATCTACAAGACTATGAAAAAAAAAAATTTGGGAACTTTCAAAAATATTAACCAATTTTTAGATGAAGGTGTTACCTATGTATCAAGAAAAAATTTAGTATACTTCATCAAAAAAAGAAAATGAAAAGTTTCTGAAGAAATCAACAACTTAACATGGACTTCCTCAAGATAAATTTAATATGTATCCCATCATTCTATTTTCAGTCGCTTATTCTATGGTACTTGTCCAATTCCTTCATGCTAAACGCAAAAAAAAATAAAGAATAGAAAAGAAAACAAGAGAAAGAGAGTGACATTGAGGGTCCATGATTCATCGGACAAGCTTTCTGCTGCGCCTACTATCTTCTCATTTTCTTATATTTCCCCTTCTTCTGTAATACAAATTTTTCTTTTCATTTTCTATGTTTTAAAATGTTTTTGCCTGTCGTAAAAATCATAGTTTCCTTCTTTTCTTTTTTTCTGGCTCGTGCCTAGTCCGACCGATCTTCTGTGCAGTCTGGGATTATTCGGGACACTATCTATTCTCATAAAACTGTCCAAAATACACTATACCGGATATCATTATGCTTAAGATTTTTCAAATTTTGATCGAGTCTCTCTCTTAAAATCAGAAACCTTACGATCAAACATGTTTGTGTTGTAAAGGTTGGGTTTAACAAAGAAACAAGTGTTTGGATGATCATATTAGTTTTTTTTTTATATAAGAGGATTAATAGTACACGTATTTATGGTCTAATCATTTAATGCTTTTGTCCTGATGAACTTGAGAGTTTCTATATATGTATTAGTAGTGAACCGCGATTCACGTGGAATTTTGTATTATTGTGTAATTAAAAAACTAAATTCGGATTATAAACATTATAATATTTGTATAAATATTTGAATTCTAAATATTTATATTTATATATCCATTTCGGATAATTGCATATTTGATTATTATCTGAGTTGATAATCTTATATTTTGCAAAAATAAATCTTAAAATACTGAATATTTTAAGACATATTAAGGATATATATTCAAATAATCTTAATGTTTTAAACCTCTATGTTTTATAATATTTAAAGAAAATATAATATGAGATATAAATAATCACTAAGCTCTATAATTTTAATCAACAAATTACAAAAATTAAGACCAATTCAAGCGTGTTTTCATTTGGTGGTGGGTGTCTCATATGTCTCGTCCAAAAGACATTGTTTCCTAGGTCTCATGTTCTATAATTTAGGGAATAATTAATTTACTATTTTTAACCCCTAGTCCATGGAGATGTATGGGTTTCGGTCTTGAACTTTGCAGATAAAAAAACTTTACAACAAATTACTCATTTTTAAAAATTTAAAATTTATTGACTTAAATTTAATCAAGTTTAAAAATTAATTCTAGAAAATGAACTCAATTCAAATATATAGATATTAAACTTTACGATTTTAATCTCAACTAATCGAGTAAAAAAACATGGCTGTTAAGGATGATATTTTGACTACAAAAATAAATCTCAATCATTAGTCAACACGTCATGTTTTGTTAAAGAAGAAACATCCACGTATACTGATAAAATTTGTTCGTTTCATAGTATTTGGCTGTTTTAGGAGGATTCACACCCCCTCATCTATAAATATTTTCAATACGACATGGACACATTTTTCTGTTGGGCTATGTGACTCTCTTAGCTTACCATATCCTTCATATATGCATTTAACCGACATATATCTATTTTCCAAAATGTACGAATTTCTACCTGGAAGTCCTTATTCCTCTCTTTAGTCCTTATTTCTAAACTCACTAACATGACATTATTAATAACATTTTTGAGTGGTTGAAATCTAACATCCACTTTTTTCCTCTCATTTTTTGGATTTTAGAGCAATGACGTGATCTTCTTTCTAATGTGAGCATTATAAAATCTTCAGAAATATTTTCCTAATTTATTCTCCTGAAGATCGTCATGAACATATTCTCGTAAACCCGTGAAAGACTCAAGGTTGTCATTCTAGCTTCAAAAAAATCTTGCAAGCATTTTTTCGCCTAAAAACTTTTTATATAACATGCTCAAATGTTGATTTTAACTATCGGTATGTGTAGTTATGTTTACCTTCTAAACTTTGAATCGTCTCATTCGTGATTTTGTCTACAGTTTACCCCGAATAACCATCAATTAGTTATTTTATTTTATTAAGATTCAATTTTATTTTTTTCTATAATTTATTTTTAATTTTAATCAATAATTGGACCAAAGTTTTTGTCAAATACTTTTTGATCTAAAAATGAATAAACGGATCTAACAAACAATGAGCCTAATGAATATTATAATTTAAGATTAAAAGGTTTAAAAGTATTAGACGATGTGTCATAATTTTAGACATTTAAATGATGAGGTGGCTTCGTATTCTACTTTTTATATATAGATGTAGTATAAACATGGCATATTAAAGAACTTTTAATGATCCATGAAACGTGTAAGTATATGTATGTCTATATTAACAATCATACGTGAACAAGTGAGTCTAATATTCTATCCTTTTGTTTTCAACTAATTTTCTACCTACTATACTATAAAATAACCCCATTAAGTAATATTTATCATGAGGATCCTAGTGCATATAAATTCAAAGCAAACTCTAAAATTTACGAGGTCCAAGAAAAAAATAAAATTATATTTTTTTTAAAACATGTGTTTTGTTATTTATATGTAAAAGTAGATCTAATGATTTTAAATGAAAATAGTAAAAATGATTATGGTATTGTGCATATAATTTATGATAGTTTGTGTATGTCATAATACTTGGTGTAGTTGCTCGCATTACACATGATACTTCGTGCATGTCACTATACAAAGTCAAAAGTTCGTGTAGTTATGAAAACATTAAATTAGTTCGCATGTGTAGCTATGCCGTGGCCATTAGTTCGTGTAGCTGAAAATTATTTTATAAAGTATTTGAATCATCACTTCAAAAATAGCATATATATATATATATATATACAATGATGAAACTAATATAAACAAAAAAAATAAATGAAACAACATATTTGATTTTGTGTAATGTTTTCGAGTCTCAGAAAATGGGAGACTAAAAGAAAGATTCTCGAAAAAAATAGAACGAGAGTAATTATATATCGTATATATTTACAAAATTAACACCAACCTAAGCTTTAGAAATATGTATCTCTCTCTTTAAAAAAATTGATGTCAAGGATGTTTTACACAAATTAAGAAAAAATCATTACTCTTCTTAAATATATTATTTTCTCTTATTAAAAATATTCTAATAATTATAATCTAATAGTAATATAGTAAATGTAGTTATTTTCAATCATTACATCTTGAAACTTACAATTTATCGACAAAAATAAAGAAAAAAACAAAAAAATTAATCTTTGTAAAATAAAATAAAAAGGTAGAACATCAATTTTTTTTGAAATAAAAAGAATATATTTCTGGATCTAACAACACCCATGCGCGGATTCACATGGTAAGAGTGCAAGAACATCGACATTTTATATCATATATTAAAAATATCATGAAGGTTCAAAGAGATATTTGTAAGAATTTGCATCCACCATTTTTAAAAGATTTTGTAACTAACATTGAGTATTAAATTTAGTTGCAGTATACGTATGTAATAAATTTATAATTTGATGTAACTTGCAGTAAAAATTATGTGGTATTAAACTTAAGTTGCAGTATACGTTATAAATTTATAATTTGATGTAACTTATAGTAAAATTATGTGGTATTAAACTTAAGTTGCAATAGATTTATGTGGTAAGTTTTCAGTAAAAATATGAGTTACTTGTTTGTCAAATAAGTTTACTTTTATGATGTTTAGTTGAAGTATGTATTATTAAAAATAAATTTACTTTAAACTATTGATAATAATATTTATTACAAATTAAATAACTAGAAAGAAATAAAATAAATTATTTGTGTGATATAATATTGATTTTTTTTAAAAGTGCTTGTATTTGACAATGACCATTGTGAAAAAATCTAGATAATCGTGGGTGACTGAGAAAATGTACATAGATAATTTTAAGTGGTCACAAGATCGAGTGTCAGCTATACGGATAAAATATTAAAGGTTAGTTCGCGCTTAAGGGGATTATGGATCTCGGTCCAGAACCTTCTAATTATCAGAAAAAAAAAACCTAGATATATTTTTTCTTTTTTGATAAGGAATAACCTAGATATATTGTTACGTAATAGTATAATAAAATAGTTTACAAAATCTAACAATTAAGATAATATAGGAACAATTATTTAAATTTGCTTACATTACTGAACAAACAAACAAACAAAAAACTCTTTGAAATAGATATGATTTGTTGGAGATATTTTAGAAATAAGAATAACAAAAAAAACAATTATTGGAATATAAAATTATAAAAAAAATTGAAACAAAAGGAAAAAATGATGGAATTGATAACTCAAGTTTACCACGTAAGATTTTCTTTGATGTTATAAATATTTTGAGTTAAAAAATTTACAAATGATTTAACTCAAAATTATACATCAACCACACATTATTCTAACTCAATTTTAACTTCAATTTTATTTTTAAATATCATCGATAACATTTTTGAATTATGGTTGAATTATGTTCATAACTCAGTTACAATCATCAGTAAATTATGCTATAATTGATAATATTTTTGAATTATGGTTGAGTTATATTATAACTCAATTAAAATCATCAATAAATCATGCTACCAATCAAAGCACCTATTACATGTTTGAGTTACTTATCTATTTAATTTAATACGTAAAGGAGGATAAAGGACACAGAACACGTGAGAAAAAGGAGGTTCCGCACGTGATGGATGGTTGTGCATACGTGTGAGTAGAGCGTGGGATTCACGTGAGAGATTCACCCGACCAAAAACTATTTTTTCGAAACAAATTTTATTTTGCAAAAATGTAAATAATTTCTAAAAGAGAAAGATAGTGGTAGGAGTGAAGAAGGTTGGGCTGTCAACTGTCAATCCAATTTGCAGTTGGAACCAAAACATAAAGATTAAAACTAAAAATCGTAAAGTATATTTGGAGAATTTTAATATAACTTCTTTCTTTGTTTTCTGTTTTAATTTTCTGCCATTTTTAGGACATGAGCGCTGAAAATGAGATTTTAGGTGGCTGAAGAAATATATACTGATTTTGAACAGACTAAAATTTCATAAAATTTGAGTTACTCTAGTGAAATCTTAACCATTTTCTTGGCTGTCCATCACGATTCATATTGTAAATGTAACAATACAATAGAATAATAACCCACCATTGAAAATTTTGTCTTAATTTATAGAACATGTATATAATTGGCCGGGTCAGAGGAAAAAACATTCAATTATGAAATAGAGGAAACTTGTAAAAATAAACTAAAACAGTTTTACATTTAGGAAATAATTCAATTTTTATAGGCAATTAACTAATCCTTAGCAATATCAAAAAAACCAAAAAAAAAAAACTAATCCTTAGCAAAAATTAACTAATATTCTTGAGGAACCACTTGGATTAATTTATAGATTTAAGTAAAAAGTTTAAACCAAACTATGGGTGCTACAAAATTATTGATCTGGTATCTGATTCTGACATTATAGATTCCAACAGAAATCTCCATAGATATATTATATTATACAAGTGGGCTTTATACTTTTGCTTTCGAGCCTTCCATTAATTATTTATCCCATTATGGATTTATAACCTACATTGCATATATCCAAGATGTCTCTAACCGTTCGTGGGATAGATACGCACGTCAAATCGATTTTGGAAATATATCTATTTTTAATATATGAAATTCCTAGGGTAAAGATCGTTAATTTTAACAGAAAATAATTGTGTTTCACTTTCTCTACACATTGGAAACTTAAACCGCCAAATACGTGATTTACTTGATTTTTATCTTTTTATACGCATATAAATTTTAGGTTATTATGAACTTATTCATATTCAATATGTTTGGATGTCTTTAGGATATATTTTGAATGCATTTAGGATCTATATTACATTTTAGGTTGTCTGCACGAAAAATAGAGAACATCCAAACAAACGTTGATCACTTGAAGAAGAATGGAGTTTGAGCTCGACCAATGTCTGGCTTTCAAAATAGATGGGTCAAGTCTCTATCTTCTTAACTACTCTTCCAAAACTCTAAAAGATTTACAGCATGAAGTGTAACTAAAGCAGGTTAGTAAAAAAAACAAAGAAAACCACAATGAAGTATAATATCTAAAGCATATGTTCACATTTATCTCCTTTAGTAATCGTTGTGGTCGAAGTTAACTGTTAATTATATATTAATTTTTAATTGGAAAACAGAACTTTCAGGCACCTTTGATATTTAGGAAAATATGTTACCAACCAATTACCAAGTTTATTATTTGATAGCAATTTATAGTTTTGTGACATTGGTATTTTAGCTTTGCATTTTAAAAAGCAAGTATAAGCTAGCTAGTATGGGTCAATTGAAAAGGTAGTCACGTCAAAACAAGGTAGTGAAATCAGTAGAATAGCTAAGAGGGTACTATGGGAATATAAATTATTTTTCCTCAAATGAGAATAAATATTATTTAAGCACAAAAATATGTGGAAGTATTTATGGTGGTGGTTTGGGTCATTGAGATATGACCTTGGACTCACCTTATCTTTGCATTCTTTTTAGTTTGCTTTTTTTAATTAGTTTCCAAATTAACTCCTTTAAAATGTTGATATCAGCCGACATTTCCGTGATAAAAAAAAGTAAAAAAAAAAAAAAAATTTGCATTTATAAATAAAGTTCGTTGACAAAAAGAAATAAGAAAAAAATTGACAGGGACAGTTTCGTAATTTCTCGAATGTATATACATACATAAGCTTTGTCTTTCTTCTTCCTTGTTATATATATATATAAAAGAAGTTATAAAACCACTTCGTTAAAAAATGATAATCAAGAATAATATTATTTATCAAAAATAATAATAAAGAAGATTGGTGGGTTCAAAAGTGAGGCAAGGAAGAAAGAACAATGACCTCTTCTTCTCTCTTCCTTTCTCTTTGGGAGAGATTTTTATAAGTTTTTTTTGGTTTTCCAGAATTTGCTGAATAATCTCTCACTAACAGAGAAAACAAAATAAAATAGCCACAAGAAAAAGAAAGAAAACGATAGCTAAAGCTCAATCATCTCTTTCTTTAATTCTCTGCAACTCCAATAAGGTATTCTTCTTCTCTCTCTCTTTCTCTCTATACCATATATGTAGATGATGACCGAAGCTGAAAGTGAAAACCTTAAAAGAGTTATAAGAAAGAGATGGAGAAGAAAAGAAAAACCTCTATTATACCTAGTTGACTCCTCTCTCTCTCTCTCTCTCTCTTTCTTTTGCTTAATTTCTTTTGTTTTATTTTTGTTTTTGGTTATATAAGATTCTCTCTGTGTTTGTGTCTGAATCCTTACAGGATCCAAGAGCTTTGGAAAGAAAAAAAAGAGAGATATAATGAATAACAAGAATCAAGAATTGTTATGGGTCTAGCTACTACAACTTCTATGTCACAAGATTATCATCATCACCAAGGAATCTTTTCCTTCTCTAATGGATTCCACCGATCATCATCAACCACTCACCAAGAAGAAGTGGAGGAATCCGCCGTCTCCGGAGCTCCGATTCCGGTTTATGAAACCGCCGGAATGTTGTCTGAAATGTTTAGTTTCCCCGGCGGTGGTGATAATGGCTCTGGTGGAGAGATTCTTGATCATCAGTCTACTAAACAATTGTTAGAACAACAAAACCGTCACTCAACTCTTCATATGTTACTACCAAATCATCATCATCATCATCAACAACAAGGTTTTGCTTTCACCGATGAAAACACTATTCAGCAACAACAACATCACTTCACATGGCCATCTTCTTCCTCCGATCATCATAACAACCACAGTCAAGGAGATATGATCGGGACCGTCCACGTGGAAGGAGGAAAGGGTTTATCTTTATCTCTTTCCTCTTCATTAGCCGCAGCTAAAGCTGAGGAATATAGAAGCATTTATTGTGCAGCCGTTGATGGAACTTCTTCTTCTTCTAACGCATCGGCTCATCATCATCAATTCAATCAATTCAAGACTCTTCTTCTTGATAATAACTCTCATCATCATAATCATCAAGTTGTGGGACATTTTGGGTCTTCATCATCATCTCCCATGGCGGCTTCTTCTTCTATTGGAGGGATCTATACGTTGAGGAACTCGAAATACACGAAACCGGCACAAGAGTTGTTGGAAGAGTTTTGTAGTGTTGGAAGAGGACATTTCAAGAAGAATAAACTTAGTGGTAGTGGTAGGCACAATTCAAACCCTAATACTAGTGGCGGTGGACGAGGAGGAGGCGGAGGTGGTGGAGGGTCGTCTTCGTCGGCCGGAGTAGCCAATGATAATCCTCCTTTGTCGCCGGCTGATAGGATTGAACATCAAAGAAGAAAGGTCAAGCTACTCACTATGCTTGAGGAGGTAACGTTTTCACACTAAATTTTTCTCTAACCAACGAACTAATTAATTATTTTCCCACTAAACTTTTGATTAGATAAAATGAACCGTTCTAATGATTGAACTGATCAAATAGCCAATTTCATATCAATCGCTAGAAATTTTGATTTCTTCGTGATTTTGTTTTTCTTATATAAATCAGCCAATATTTCATAAAATTTATGTTTATATATATTTAAAAAAATGTATAGGAAATGACCGACTGGTACAAGAGCACGACACATGCTCTAGTTGGTAGAGCTTGATTACGCAATCCTACCATCACTTATATAATTTTTCTAACTAATATATCATTATACTGATGTTATGGTCTAATTTGATAAATTATTGCATATTTTTAAGTGACGCGTTTGGTGGCATCGCTTATCAAATTTAACATAAGAAATTAAAATTATGATTAATTAAGTGATTTGGTCTTCAACCAGAAATTTTAAATTAGTGTTTCCTTCACCATATAAGCTATCTTCATTACGTATACCAAAACTAGTCCATGAAGTTACTTCATTATTTATCTTATCTCAAGATGTTAGTTTATGATCTAATTAAGACGCCATAAATTGCTAGTATCAAACAAAATACAGTTTATTATTTGCATAACAATTATATCTAAAACAAAACAAAAACTAATCGATTTATATTTCTCTTTTTTTTTCAAAATTGAATGAATATGTAGGTGGACCGACGGTACAACCACTACTGCGAACAAATGCAAATGGTAGTAAACTCATTCGACCAAGTAATGGGCTACGGCGCGGCGGTTCCTTACACGACATTAGCTCAAAAGGCAATGTCTAGGCACTTCCGGTGTTTGAAAGACGCGGTTGCGTTTCAGCTTAAACGCAGCTGTGAGCTTCTAGGGGACAAAGAGGCCGCGGGGGCTGCGTCTTCGGGGTTAACCAAAGGCGAAACACCGCGATTGCGTATGCTAGAGCAGAGTTTGCGTCAGCAACGAGCGTTTCATCATATGGGTATGATGGAGCAAGAGGCATGGAGACCGCAACGTGGTTTGCCTGAACGTTCCGTTAATATCCTTAGAGCTTGGCTTTTTGAACATTTTCTTAATCCGTAAGTCCATTTTCTCATCCCTTGCTCAATATTTATTACATATCTACTACTCTTATTATTCGATACAAATATAATTGTTCCTATTGAATTTTGACCATATATGAGAAAAAATAAAAATAAACTACCACAATGTATTTAAACCAAGATTTTAACTGGTAAAATGTTTGATTAAAATTAAGTAATGGAATTAACAAATTGTTTTATTTCAATCACAAATTTTTAAAAGTTTCTGACTTTTCTGATAATTTTCTTTTTATTCCAGAAATCAAAATTCAAATACTAAATGATTTTTCATATTATTTGTTTTCCTTAATGCCACCAATATAAATCATCAGTTAAGAGTACAAATTAACAAGTTTAACAATGCATTGACCTTTTGATTTTCAAGAAAATTGTGTGTGATGTAAGGTGTTTATATGTTTATATAGATGTAAGGTGTTTTTGCATGTCAAGGGATTAAATAATTAATATAACAATAGAAGTTTGCAGAATGAGATCACAAACTTTTATGCTTTGGGATCATTGTAGCATCCTAAGGGTTTCTCTGTCTCTATCTAACCGTTTCTTTTTAGTTTTTTTTTTTTAATTTACTTCTTTTTTTTCACATACTATTATCAAAAGAAGTAACAATGCCATTAGCATAAATACAAAAAAATAGGTCTCAGATTTGTCAGTGGTGCAGTGTCATTGGTATATTGTCTCATAAGAAAGACAGAAATAAAAAGAGAAAAAAAAAACTAAAAGCTGAGAAAAGCAATTTCTTCTTTCATTATTCATCAGTACTTTCTCTATTTAATGTCTGCAGAATTTTACTATTTTATCGTTAGTGAAGTAAAGAAGAGAAGAGTTGTACAGATAAAATATTTGCTTTATGGTGAAAAATAAGTGAAGATACAAAAATAAAATCAAATGCTTCTATTCTGAAATCAGCTTTTTCTTTTGTCCCTTAGATTCTCACGCCCTTGTAAGAAGAAAGTTTGTACCTTTTCTTGCATCTACTTGATTGTGTTTTTCCTCTCTCTCTATATAAAAATTTATACAAATAAATAATTATTATTGGGTTTAGGGTTCTAAAGATTGTGAAGTCATTTTCTGGTCTCTTTCTCAGGTACCCAAGCGATGCTGATAAACATCTCTTGGCTCGACAGACTGGTTTATCCAGAAATCAGGTCAGCCTTTATATATTCACACATATGTATATATATCTTATACTCCCTCCGTTTTAAAATATAAGATGTTTTAGTTAAAATCACATACAATCAAAAAAATATTTTTATTTTTAAAAAGTATTATTTAAATAATATATTTATAATAATTTAGCTAATTGTGAAAAACTGTAAAATACTATTTAAAAGTTATAAAAAGATGAAAACATTTTATATTTTAAAACAACAAAAAACATCTTAAAATATCTTATATTTTGAAATATAATGAGTATATGATTTATATGTTTGCAACTGATCATACAAGAAATCCTTTAATTACGACATAATTTTACAATTTACTATAAATATCAATCATTTCATCTTGCAAAACCTGACAGTAGTGGCTTCATGTCTATGCTCTTGCATGGATTTTGAATATGAAATCATTTTTTCTTGGGGTTCGTTTCCCCATTAAATACATTAGACACGTACACACACAAGTATACAAAACATAGGCGAAAGAGAGAGACGTAAGTAAAAAGACAGTATTTCTCAAGTACATGAAAGTTTGAAGTTTGAAGCTTTAATTGCAATTATAACTATCAGACCTCAAATTCTTGTGAACAACAAAAATTTAATACACTTGGCTTCTATATCCATAATATTTTCGAACTAATTTCCGTTTAAACATGTTTTATTTAGACTTGCTTAGAATTTTCAATCTAAATTTTGGCGTATTTAATTTAATCTCTTGTCAAAATTACATAGAAAAAAAGAAAACAGGATATCAAAAATTAATTTGTTTTTTATAGGATTATAATGAATTATTAATATATATATGTTTTCTAATTTCTGTGAGAAAACAACATTTATTATTAGACACTATGGAAATTTTCACATATCCCATAAGAATTTTTGTTCTAAAAATAGGTTAGAGGATAAATTTTGAATTTTATCCATAATCATTTAGAAAACTAAAATATCTCAAAAAATACTATATTAAAATTTTGTTGAAAGTAGTAATTCTGATTAATTTTGGTGGAATTACAGGTATCGAATTGGTTCATAAATGCTAGGGTTCGTCTATGGAAACCAATGGTGGAAGAGATGTATCAACAAGAAGCAAAAGAAAGAGAAGAAGAAGAAAACGAAAACGAAAATGAAAAAGAAAAAGAAAAAGAAGATTATCAACAGCAAAGAAGACAGCAACAAACAAACAACAACGACACGAAACCCAACAACAACAATGAAAACAACTTCACTGTCATAACCGCACAAACTCCAACGACGATGACATCGACACCTCACGAAAGTGACTCTTCATTCCTCCCTTCTTCCTCCTCCACTGTCGTCGCCGCCGCACCACACGGCGTCTCAGACGCGTTCGCCACGTGTCAGCAAGACGTCAGTGACTTCCACGTCGACGATGGCGTGAACGTCATAAGGTTTGGGACCAAACAGGCTGGTGACGTGTCACTTACGCTTGGTCTACGCCACGCTGGAAATATGCCTGATAAAAACCCTTCTTTCTCTGTTAGAGACTTCGGAGATTTTTAGCTGCCTCTCTCCTTCGTTGTTTCTCCATTTATTAATCAATTTATTATAGTGGGATATTGTTTTTTGTTTATCGATCGATATATATGTTTTAGTCTCTTCATATACTTTTTAAGTTTTCCTTTTTTTTGTTGTTGTCAATCTTTTCTGTCGTAAGAAGAAGAGAGATACATATATAAATTGATATCCCCAGCTACCAAAGTTCTAATCTTGTTTTAGATTATGATTATGCACATAACATGGGTTTTTATGTTATTATGTTATTAATTGTTTAAATCACACACGAAATTTTTTTTTTTTTTAATAATTTTTATATGACATAACATAACACGTTACCGGATAAATAACATATTGTATTAAATTTAAAATACATGGAAATCTGTATATATTATATAAAAATACTCGTTATAAAAAAACGAACTTGTTAGAACCTATTTGTAACATCTCTTATAAACGATTTTTTTTTTCTTCTTTATCAAAAAAAAAAAACATCTCTTATAAACGACAACATGAGTTGTAGGAAAGCGCCAATGTTCAATTAAGTCACATCACTTTGCTTGTAAAATAAATTATCTCAACTAATCCCTACTTACTACAACTATGTGCTACTTAATTTAGTAATGGCAACAAAATATATTTTTGACACTGGATCGACTAATTATCAATTGTATTATTTTCAGTTTATATTAAAATATATCTAATGTGAAGCCCTTGCATTAAAAAAAAAAAGTTCTTGTTCGATTAATATAATTTTAAGTTTTTTGTTCTCTAACAAAACAGTTTCCCTAAAACTTCGAAGGTTTGGTTACATGTCATATTGGGGCTATCTCAATCGAGACGGTGACGTTTTAATTCCACAAAAGGGTATTAAGCTCGTTGCCATGGTGCTACTCATTACTTTGTTTATAAAAGGGATTCATTACTTAATTTGCTTATAAAAGGGTTTCCTTAAAAGTCACTTCAATAATTTTTGTAAAGAATAACATCCACATTTTACCTAATTCCATATAGATTATGATATATGGTACTCTATTCGGAGAATACCCTAATATATATGTGCAATATAATTTATATACGATTATTTGACATTTGACATTTTCATATATGTACTCTTTGGTGCAACCAATAACTCGAAATAGCGTATCGGAAAATCATGCCAAATATTAGATAATTGTTTATCTACACACTAATCACATAATCCGTTCACCTCACTCCATATATGATTTTAGTCTTTTTAGATGCGTACTTTAGTTTAGATGTCAATGTACCGGTCTCACAAGATTGGTGATCTCCCACATCAATATTTCTAAAAGTTGGTAGGTTTATTTCTCCCATTGAAACTAGCAAGAGCAGATCAGGCATATCTTATCACACATATAGTGAAAAATTGGTAGGTTTATTCTAAATGATCATCATCAGCAAGCATAGAATGTAGATGACCAAAATTTTACGAACAATAAAAAAAAAAGATAAAACGGATTTTATACAAAAATTTATTTACTTTTTGATTTGTTTTAAATTATAAGCTTATAAATTTTTTAATAAAACCAATGTATACTGTAAAATTTTCATTGGTTTTACTGAATCTTTGATGCATTTGTCTAGAAAATCAGAAAATGATGTATGTTTGTGAAATTGGTCATTAGTTCATAATTTAGTTAATAAGTACAAATGATTACTAATTAAATTTTAGTTTTAAAGTAGAAATTTTCAAAGAAGAAATTTTGTTTTTTTTTCTCAAATTGCTTATTCTCAACAGAGATAATCTTAGTAATTCATTGATGATATCATTTTTGTTTAATATAACTTTTCAAATAATATATTATGAGATTACAATTTTAATGTTGTAATCCAACTCAAATCTTACATGACTAAGGTGTTGATTGGTTGGAATTATGATTATATATAAAAATAGACTATCACTGAAAGAGAAGTTAATTTTTTTTTTTTTTTT
>VBRH01000659.1:51850-65047 GCA_014578085.1 Cardamine resedifolia | reverse complement strand
GTCAAACTGAGAAGTTGAATTCTTATTTGTTGATTTTAAAGATGAAAACAATCGAAAGCGACAGTTTTGGAATATATGAGTTTTGGACAGTTTTGATTAAGAAAATTTTGATTTTGAAGATTTTTACAGATTTAAAACTCTCTCAACCAATTACGTACGTCCCTGAAATTATTTTTTAAATGCATGGATTAAGCTAATTGCATTTAAACTTTAAGCTTGTAACAAATAACTTATGGATCTATGTTTTTATAATCTTCTTAGAGTATTTGTCATTTTAAGACCAAGGATGCAAAATCATCACAACGAAACCCTCGATAACTATAAGAACTGTTCAGAACCAGACCGAACCGAACAGAATTGGCAATTTGGTTAATTCTCTCTCTTTTTAAGAATAAAAGTAAGACTACAGTTACACTTTAAAAAATATACTAATAATTTTCAGAAATTTTTTCCGTCTTAAGCTATTTCCGTCTTATATTTTTACGACAGACTAAATTTGGAAAGTAAGATGTATATCTCTGCAAATTAATATTATGAATAGTTAAGCTCTGATAACCCTGCCTTTATCAAAAAAAAATATTTTTACGACTGAGTAAAAGTGCAGCCTGACCTTATAAACTCATTAAAAGGAAATGATATTAATTTACTAAATACATTTATTTCGATCGTAGTGGTCCATTTCTTAACCCTTCTTGTCTGACCACTGTCCTTTTGCTACCACACTCTTATAAAATAATATTTTAAATGGAAAAAATGATATACTGATTTAATTAAAACAAAAATTTGGCTCGTATAGAAAATCTCAAAATATCAATTTTTCTTTTGTCTTTTGTTCAGAAAAAAAAAACGAAATGAGATCTGAATGTGACAAGAAAATCCATATGCATGTGTGTTATTAGATTCTTGATTTTAATATTGGAGGGCCGGCTTTTTTATTATCCTTACGCAAGCGTATATATAAGCTGTCAAATATATATAACTATTATATGTTTATATATTGCAATTGCATGGTTAAGCACGCATGGTGGAGTTTTCTGTCATGCATACATATAAAGTTTCAACAATTTTTTGTTCTTTTTGATATTTGTACCACTTGATCTCTCAAACCTGTATTTTTTTTTTGGTGTTATACAAGTGATTAATCTCGACCCCCAACTATTTGTGTGTTATATGTCTTCGACATGATGTATACAACATATAATTGTAATACAAGAACTTGGTTGAATTCAAACATCATTTGAGACGGAGATACATTTTTTAAATCAGAATAGACTAAAAACTGGCACCGGATACTGAAAAAGATTATGGGCCAAAGATTTGAAACTTCCGCAATTTATAAAAAACAAAATTTTTATTTTGCACCCTTTTTGTGTAGAAAAACATTAAAGATAATTTGAAAAGGAAGATATATATCTCTGCAAATTAAATATTATGAAAAGTTAAGCTCTGATATCTCTACAAATTAAGTATTAGCTTCAAGTCAGAAACCTATGAAGTATTTGTGGGAGAATCCAAATCAAGTAGGATTTAAGATTCAAGCTTTATTAACATTCATAAATATTTCTAGAAACTAAAATAGCTTTATTAGATGCAAGAAAACTAAAAGGAGAAAACTTAATATAAGACCACTAAGATCAAATGATGATTTTCGATAGATTCATAAAATGAGAAAAGATGAGGATTGCACAAAATGGTAACCTTCCAAGTTAACCTCATTATTCTCATTACAAAACAATATATATGTGAACCATATTTGTCTAGATAACCTAATTTTTTGGGCTTGTATTGGATTTGTCCGATGTCACTAAACTTATCATCTTTGGCTTCTTCTTTTTCTTTTCTTTTCTGAATGATACTTTTTATTAATCTTTTTTTCTTTCCCTCCCCAAATGGGACATGTTTTCTGAGTTTACAAGATGAGTAGTAATGAAGCGGTGGATTTGATCTAAACAGGTGATCACAGTAATTTGAAAACGAAACTGATGTGAAGCAAAATTAAGTGAAGTTGAGATCGATTAACCATGTTAGATTAGCGTTGAATATAACGGAACCAAGTGGAGAGATATGTTTCCTCTACTCTAGCCGTCGATGAGGAAGGTGGTCTTGGAGGAGACACCCTATCGAGGCCGGATAGCTTGCTTTTAAAGTTAGTTGAACCTCATTTACTAATAGTAGCAGATTTGGATGATAACGAGTGAAGCCTTTGGTTTCTCTCTTTCTATAGCAAGTAGACAACCGCATGGAAGATGAGACGGGAAATGAGGTTCTTGTGTATGCTTTAATAGTATGTTTGTGTTTGTTGTAATCTTAGTCTTTGTTGTAAATTTTTTATTTTTTTATTTTCTTAGTTTACTCTGTAATCGTTGTCACAAACTTATAAATGGTATAATTGTTTCACATTTTAGAAAAAAAAATAAAAATGTGAATACCAACAACGGAAAATGATCAAGTTATATTCATTGATCTCCGCCTTGAGAAAATTATGGGTTTACATTACATCTTTAGTTACTTAATAAAAGGGTTAGCGGGAGTTGAATTTAGGTGATTTAAGAGATTTGATAAATTTGTTATTTGTAGCAAGTGTTGGGTATTTAGAAATCCATCGTAAAAAAATTATATTATAAAAATCTTTATGAATTTAAGGGACTGATATCCACATGTAGTATTTTGAAAGTTGTGTGTTTATAATTGTTAAGAATCAGTATTCCAATAATATCATATTTTAAAACTCCTCTTGTTAACGTTTATGACTTCCAACTCAAAACTAATAATTACATTTATTCATATTCTTTATATACTATTTAATATTTATACTTAATTTCTAATGTAGAATATTATTCCCAATACGTCATCTCGAGATGATTGTTCTTTTAGTCACTGATCTCGGTATATTTGAGCATCAATCGGCGGGCCAACTATTGGGTCGGGCCGATTGTGGATCGGATTGGAGTGTGGATCTTGGTTTGATACCATATTAGATTATGAACTTCCAACTCAAAACCAATTGGCAATGAATGGATTGATCCATATATTTTATATACTACTTAAGAGTCGTACCCAACTTCTAATATGAGACATTATTCTCAATACGCACATCGAAATGATGGTTATTCTAGCCATTGATCTTAGAATGTTTGGATATGAATCGACATGCCAACTATTGAGTCAGGCCGATTGTGGATCGGGTTGGATATGTGTGGATGATACTCTGCTACCATGTTAAGGTTTATGACTTCCAACTCAAAACCAATTGACAATGAGTGAGTTAGTCTATATCCTTTATATACTATTTAAGGTCCATATCCAAGTTTCAATGTGTGACATTATTCTCAATACATTTTGTCTGATTATATAAAATATTTACAAAAATTTATTTTGTTTCAAAATATAAGATGTTTTACGCATTTCTATGAAAAACTTAAATGTACTTAATATTTTGTGACCATTAATATTCAGCAGTATATTACTCTCCATTTCATAAAATAAATCGTTTAAGATTTTCACACAAATTCAGAAATTATTAAATTTTATGTTTTACCTTAATACATTAAAACTTTTACCAATCATCTACATTTAAAATGTAAAACAACACATATTATAAAACAAATTTTAATTCTTAAAATAATACTTAATATGAAACAGAGAGCATATATGATTGGTTGAACTGTTTCTAACCAATTTAAAATAATAATTTTACAAAGAAAAATAAATTTCTTAAAACATACTCTTTTAGCTAAAATATCTTATCTTTTGAGACAGAGATAATAAATTATATAATCAATAAAACCAAAAAATTTCAATAACAATGAAATTTAAAAATCAACAAACTAATAACAATAGATTTATAAAGAACAACAAAATCCATAAACTAATAACAATATATTACTAATAACAGTAAATCTAAAAAATTCAACAATCTTTCTTTGATATACTAATTATAACCAACTTATGCGGGCCCTACAGTAATCTCCGGGTCCAAAAACAGAGAAGAGAAGTAGGCTCCATTGGGCTTGGGCCCTTGGCATCACCGAATCCATGACTACCCCATCACACGCAACGATACTTAATGACCAAATTGGTCCCCTCACTAATACCATATCACTAAAATTAAAATTGTCTAAACATTCGACCACACATACATAATTACATATGAACAAATGGCTAAGTCTCGATCTTAGTTTATTTCTGGGAACTTTATTCTCTATAACGAGCACATGTTACATACAGTGAAACCACTATAAATTAATATTTCGATAAATTAATAATTTTTGTCAGTTTCAAATTGATATTTTGGTCCAAATATCACATCTATAAATTAATAAACTCGATAAATTAATAAAATATTATAAAATATATTGATCACAATATTATTAATTTATAGAGGTTTTACTGAATATGGATCATATAAGACAAGGGTCAAACAAATCATAGTCTAAGATTATTAAAAACAAATATTTGATGTAACTAAATTTTATTTTTATTTTTTCCCAAGAAACTAGAGGAACTAGAGGAGTTTAATGTTTACACAGTCAATTGATTTATGCCAATTTTTGATAAATAATTATTTATTGTCTCACTAAATATTTATAGAAATACTCATTGTCTCACTAAGTATTTATCAAACAATTGATTTGGTATATTTGGTATCAATAGATGCATCTCCTCTATTTGGCATAACTAGAGGAATTTCTCTTAAACAAATATATTGATTTATGCCAATTTTTTAAGAGAAATTCCTCAAAATACCACATTTTTAAGTTTTGTTGCCAAAAATATCACCAAAATTTTGGTTTCAAAATACCACAAACACAAAAATTGATTTTATAAAGTTTATAATTTAAATTTTTGAGTTTGTATTAACTATTTTAGATTTAGGGTATAATTTTCAGGGGTGGGTTTTAGGGTTTTTTAAACCCTCCTAAAAATGTGTAGTTAGATGATTTGTGGTCATTTTGTGGTATAAATGAAATTTTTTTAATTTTTTTAGGTTTTATGAAAATAAAACATAGTTT
This sequence comes from Cardamine resedifolia, assembly GCA_014578085.1. NCBI lineage: Eukaryota > Viridiplantae > Streptophyta > Magnoliopsida > Brassicales > Brassicaceae > Cardamine > Cardamine resedifolia. The sequence goes on along the minus strand of VBRH01000659.1, from coordinate 60,035 downwards.
AGTGGTATTATTGAGAATTGCATTTTCTTTAAATTTCATCCTATTAAATATTGTATTTTAAAGTAATTGTAATGTTTAACTAATAACTATGTTAAAGTATTATGCTATTTATTGAGTTTACACCAAAATCTCCTGCTTTGATATTTTTTGGTGGATGCTATATTTTTATGGTATGAATTGAAAGAATTTCATGGTGACTTGAAATTTAAATCTCAAAATAAAACAATCCTGAGTTCGAAGGGTTATATTTGGAAGGATTTTTAGCTTTATTAAAATTTTCTCTAAAATCATTACATTTTTTGTCAGCAAATATTAAATATTTAAAATAGTTCAGAAATTCAACCCATAAGTATAAAGTTTACATGAATAATATCAGCCAGATAAAGTATGACACTCCATGCCAAATTATATATCTTTTTGTTTAAATTACTTGGAATCAAAAAAAGAGAGAAGAAAAAAAAAAAGAATTTTGGTCTCCTCAAATTCGTCTCTAAGATTCGTCCAAATGAGTTAGAAAAGTTTGCCAATCAACCGGTGCAAACATCATCTTTACCAATTCGTTCTCCAAAATCATTTGTAGTAAGTAGAAGTGCTTAATATTATTATTGTAGATATATATATATATATATATATATAATTCTTTGTCATTGATGATGTACATTTGTTTATAGGATGAATGGATTGTTATTTTTCTTAAGAATATTGATGTGTTTTTGACGTCTTTGTCATTGTGAACAAAAGCATTCTAGTTTGTTTAACTTTTTATTTTAAATTTTTTTATAACTAAAAGATCTGGTTCTTCACTTATATAAAAGTTACGGTTTAGTAGAAAATTTTAAATATTTTTTTAATGAGTAAAATACACTAGAACAAGTGAACAACACATAAAATGAAAGTGAGATAGTAATTATCTTGAGTGTTAATTATTGAAAGTTAAATGAATTTTACTAAATATTGTCCATTTTGATAACCAGCTAACACGTTTTGCATTAAACTATTCCGTTCATATGATCATATCCTTTGTTCGGCCATGATTGGAAGTTTCAAACCATAAATAATTAAATGCGTAACATGTGTCGACAAAATAAATACGTTATATGTGCATCAATATGAATAGTAACTATACAATAAATGTATTTCCATTGGCCATTGGGGTTACATAATAGAATGATTGGGGTACAGTACACTTCTCATTGGAATAATTAATTTAGAGGATAAGCCGTATCTTTCTCTTGTCTTATCTCCTCCATGTGATGTGAAGTGTAGCCTCATATAAATATATCAACACATATTCACATAAATAGTACTTATTTGGGAAAATAGCATTTTTATCATTTTAAACTTTAGAAATATTATATTAATACTTTAATCATTCAAACTATTATTCATAACATTTAAAATCTCTAAATTAGTTTTTGCGTTTTGTCCAATGGAACAGTTAACGATTCATCCGAATTTCTCTTCAATTTTTGTTCTTTCAATTTTGTCGATTCCTTCTCTTTCACTCTAAAACTTTTGAATTCAGAGTTTTTTTTTTTTTTTCAAATTTCACTCTTTAAAGTTCATTCTGTCTTAAATTTTCTCTCTTCAATTTTTGTTTTTCCGTCTCCCACTCTCTTTTGACGAAGTTAATTGTTCCGTCCAGTTTTACGGAACTATTTTCAACTATTTTTACTTTAAACTATATTATAGAGTAAAATTTTCTCCAACCCCATTCTATTTTCCCTCTAAAATAGAGTAATTAAAATATTATTTTATATTTGAAATAATCATATTACTTTATGACAGAATCAAACTTTTCTTATTTATAAAATAGTCCTTTAACTTGTAGGTGTTTTGTAATATTGTATGATTGATCTGCATTTTTTGAAGATTGAAGATTGAAGATAGAATTGCTAAAAGTTGCGATTTGGAGGTTTGCAGAAAACCTATTTAATATTTTAGGTATCAAAAGCTGAAGTAATATTTTTCGAGCTTATTTGAAAGTATTAAAACATATATCCAAATTAATAATTTATCAAACACACGTATCATAAAATTTAAAGATGTCTACTTAAAATAGGTTATCCATATTTTACCTACTACCATAGTACCATATTACCGATCCGGTTTCTAATGATATATTTTTGAAGGTAATTTTCTAAATATTTGCCATGATCCGTATTTCCCACTATCCGATATTTATCCGAAATTATTATAATAAAAATAAATAAAGGATCATATTTATATTTACGGTTATTCAATTGCCACTTAAAAATATCATTTAACTAAAAAGTAAAAAATCCAATCAGCTAAAAGTAAAATTCATCCAAATAAGTTCCGCTAGACCAACTGGTGACCACCTTTATTTTTCAGCTAATATTTCTCTACATTCCACTATTAGTCTGATAATCAGTTACGTAGCATGGAATCTTGTTTAGAGGTCTGATTCCCGCTTCAGAATCAGAATCGAAATTGGAAGCACTTGGAAGCGTCTCAGAAGTGTGTTTCCAAAAAAATGTAGTTGGAAGTGTTTTGGAACCATTAATTCTGTTTTAGAAGCTTTATAATTTTTGCGATTCCATTTTTGAAATCGTAAAAATGTAAATAATTAGATATCATAAGACTGATTTTGATATTAACTTAAGTATAAAACAACCATAATTTGGAAACGTAGGATTAGTATTGATCATTGTCATATCAGTTTACAATATCATATAAAATGTAATTTCAATTCTTTTTATTAATATTCATTTGATTATGTTGTGTTGTTTGTGCATCGTTCGAATTTTTTCATTTTGTATTTGGAAAATAATTTATTTTTAGTGGATAATTACAATTGAAATATAACTTTTTTTAAGTTTGTGTTAGTGTCGTTACTGTGTCATAGTTTTGAATAAAACCCGCAAGTTGTTGAAATATAACTAAATGGTGGTGGTCTAGTGATGGTTAGTTCTCTAATCTCCTGAGTTCAAACCTCTTTTGATACGGAGAAATTCTTTAAATTGGAATGCACTAAAGACTTGCTCTGAATATCGAAAGAGATTATGGACCAAAGGTCCGGAACTCCCATTGTTTATTAAAAAAAAACAAAAAAAATTGTTGAAATATAACTAAATCACAAAAACAAAAAGATATTGCAATAACAAAACCTAATTTGAAAACAAAAGAAAAACAAAACTAATTGGGCTTTTGGGACTACTTTCAAGCTCTAGCCCGTTATCCAATATCATCAACGATAACCGGGAAATACCAAAGAACCGGGTTTTAGATTCTGGTCAGTTACTATACTAATACGATCTAGCAGATGCATCAGATCATCATCATCATCATTGCAGCGATCTAGCTTTGACTTCATAACAACAGTAGAGTTTAAAGATCTCAAAATCTTTCCAAGTTTGAAACTTTGAAGAAGACATATGGAAAAACCAAGAAATCTTTTTAGGGTTTGCTCTCTTCTAATGGCATTTTTGTTTGCTTACTCTGCATCAGTCCAGCTTAATGATCCTGGTAATCCAAAAAAGTCCACCTTTTTCTTTTATTCTCTGTACAGATTATATGAAATTTTCATAATTTGTGTGTTGTTTCTGCAGATTGGTATTTTTGGTTTCCTCTATACACACTTGCCTGTGTAGTTAATCTAATTAACTGCAGAAGAAGAATATCTAAATCAAGAAGAATCAAACTAATGATGAGAACAGCTCTTAGCTTAGGTCTGTTCTTGTTTGTTAAAGTAGTTGCAGAGGATGTAATAACAGAGAAAGTTGGAGTCTTGTTTTTAGATCTAACTCACAGAGTAGTTAGAGAGAAGATCGGAAGTGGTTTAGTAATAGCTTCAATGGTTCTGCAACTACAAGCTTCTTCTTCAAAACCCATTGACTTTGGTAAGAGGAAGAAGAAAGATTCAATCTTTAGTTTCAAATTTCATAACTTTGATTAGTTTTCTTAATTGATTTTCAGGGATGGTTGCAATTGTAATCTTTGGCTATGGACTTCCCTTTTGGTTCTTCACAATTAAGAAAGGAGAAATCAAGATTTGATTATTTTCAATGGTACAAAGCTGTCTTAAAGATTCAATGGGAAAAAAAAAGGTAAAAACTTGAAGGAAACTAAACTGAATGAATAATCCAAAGCTGTCTAAGATTCAATGGAAAAGAAAAAAAAGGTAAAGCTTGAAAGAAACTTATTGAAACAAATCTGCAAAGAATGTTCCTAAGAACCAAAAATCTAAAAGACTCCTCTGCAATTTGTAGCTTTACAATGGCATGGATGATGCTCATTTTCTTGTCCAGATGTTACCGGTTTGCGTCCATAGTCTCGGGTGATCTCTTCTCCTGCAGCTATCTGTTTTAGACGTAAAACAAAGAGATCGATTCAGTCCAACACTTTGATACTTCTTTCAAGCACTAGAGAAGAAGAATCCTTACATCCATACTGGCGTAGAAACCGATATGAGCGAGCGGGGACTCCATGCTTTCCAAAATAACTTGGTGAGGAATGAGATTTGGCGAGCAGCTAAAGATGTGTATGTAGTTAGTAGAGTACAAAAGTTTTGGTATATTTAAGACCGAATTCTGTTTTTTAAACTTACCTGTGATTAATGAATCGAGAGATGTTGCCATGAGTAGTAGCATCGATAGCAAAATCGGGCTCTCCTTCGATCAATCTACCAATGTCGTTCATATTAGCATCAATATCATGTATGTAGCTGCAACCTTCTTTTCCATACCTATGAAATCAATATCATGATTTTAACTTCTGCCCCAAATCATAAACCATGGAAGACAAAAAGGCGAAAAGATAAAACAAAGCTATTTACTGGTTTCGTCTCTTGTCTGCTTCTTCCTGATTAAGAATCTCGCCTATGTATTCGCAAACAAATGTGCCACGCAGTATATGTTCACAAGCTCGCAATCCCCATCCCTGTGAATCAATCAGCCATGGATATTGGAACTGAAACAAGACAAATAGATATATAAGACGATGAATCAAAAAAGAATCACACCTTGCTTTCAGTTCTAAAAACTTCTAGTTTCGCGCAAATTCCATTCTGCAAAACCCGATTCTGACATGTTCTTGAGCATCCACAGAACTCAGTGCATTCATAAACAGGATAACCCTCCTGCAATATTTTCAGAATTGACGACAACAATCACGAGTTAACCAGAAAAAGAGAATCAACGAATATATTGCCAAGATCTAAGAATTAACAACAGAGAAGTATAATTAAAATTTTACCTCCAAGATGATCCGTTTTTTGTCATCATATGGGAATCTGCACCTCATGGATTTTCCATATATGTCTCTAGCTTCCTCAAAATCGCAACCGAAAAGGTAAACATGATTACAAGTTAAAGGCAAGCACATTGAACCGCGACAGCTACACCTGAGTTGCAGATTCTGCATCATACACAGCGGACAAAAAACAAGGTTACAACATAAGAGTCACAATTCTGTTTCAAGGATACGAGGAGCTGGAACAAGTAAGATACCTCTGTTACAAGATCCATTGACGGATGAAGCATTGATTTTGTAACATAAGTAAAGCTTTCCCAAGGCTTCTCATGCTGCTTTTTGGAATCCAAAAGATCATCCTCCACAACACATATTGGAAGTGGTTCCATACCAAAGCTTATGTCATTACACAAAACCGCGATATTTTCAGGTCTCTTACTAAAATGATGAGCCTCCATGATACAATGACACTCATCCACTTCCAAGTTGGTATTAGAAGGTTCTCCAACTTCCATAGCTACTGGGAATCGATCATTCTCTTGTCGCGAGATCACGGAACATAGAAGATTTAGGTCTTTGAAAGGCTTACATCCGTTAGAGCATATGAATCCTTCCTGATGCCATTGCACTTGTACACCATGCTCACCACAAAGTTTTGCTGCCTTGAGATATATCCGTTCAGGCAAAATCCCGAACTTAGCCTCCAACGACCTCTCAAGGCTCAGCCTACAGCAAGCTGATCGAGCAGCAGAGAGGATATCGAGGTTATTAGGGCGATGTTTCGCTTTCTGAACCTTTGACAACATTATATTTGAAACCACAGAGCAATGAGCATCTGTTGATTCATCAAAGTTTGTACTGTCACTCAGATGCGGCGACAATCCAGTTTTTCCTGCTGTGCCAATCGATTTAGAGCCTTGCATCCTCCTCTGCATATTTACGCCACCCTGGTTTCTAATCCTATGTGAGACAGCTCCAAGAGTTTTCTTTAATTTATTCGGACGACTAAGCCTACCAGGTTTCATCTTGTAGGTATTAATCCTTAACCCTTTCTTCGGATCACGAGAACCAACCAGATTCGGCGGTCCCATGTGTTCTGCTTGATGGTGACGGCCAAGGTCAGGTAATAAGTTGAATTTCAGCCCACAGAACTTGCAAACAAATTTATGTACACCGCTTGTACTCTCTTTGTTTTGACTCACAACAATTTGCGAATTGCCTGCTTCAGGCTTCTGAGAAGACTCACCATTAGTCAAATTGCATTCAGAAGCAATGGTTAGCGATTTGCACTCAGAAGGATGCACAGCTTGCACATGTAACAGCAATTGTTCTTTATCTCCAAAATGGCTTCCACAAGGAACACACTGAAGAAGCATACACTTTTCCGCAAACTGCACATGATGTCTCTCCTCCACATGAGTTTCCAAAAGTTTTCTGCTCACAAAAGAATCTAAGCAAATAGCACAACCAAATCCACTAAACGACCACTTGTCTTTGTCTTTATTATCATCATCACAGCCATTGGTGATGGCAAGTAGTTGATTAGGAGATTCTGAAAATGATGCATCTTCTTCATCAGCACCAGCACCAGCACGGAAACCCCATATCCTAGTTAATCTCTGTTTTTCATGGGATACTAACTTGAACAAGAATACCCCAACTCCAGTGTCAGCATCTCTTGAAGCTTCTGCTATCGCCCACTCCAGCTGTACATCCATCGGGACCGAGTTTCTTAAAGATAAGACACTTTTGAAGAGCTTGTAGAAAATATCACAAGCTTGATGTAGAGACAATTTTTCCTCACGCGATGAACAACCCCTTAAGAGATCTACAAATACTTCCTTCGATATTATTCGACTCTTACCATTCCTCGCACGCTTGAGCCAGTTAGGAAGGTGCCCTTCACAGTATAATGTGTGCTTTGTCGAGAACTCATTGCAAGGAACATAACTGTTTTCTGAGCAAGAACCTACACACAAGTTATCCTCTTGCCTACAATGTGCAACCATCTCAGTGAAGCTCGTGGTTCCATGGGGCACAGTTGATGAAATCTCTGGTTCTCCAAAAGGCACTAAATCTTGACATTGATTTGTTTCTAAGGTTGTCATAATTTCCGCCACCTTTCTCTTCACCAGAACAGATGAAGAATTATCAGGTTTCTCCGTCCCTGTTTGAGGGAGGTGTTTCTTGCAGTACAATAATCCGGGTAGAGAACGGTGCTTGCATTTGGTACCAAGAACAGTAACTCCTCCGCACATTGGTGCTTCTGCCGCAGGAGAACCCTCCTTCTTTGTAGATTTGGTGGTGAAACGAGAAGCTAAATGCACACAACAATATATATCACCTTCATTCGCCCACCTCACACATTGTCTTCCTTTCGATTCAATGAAAGCTATGCATCGCTGACTCTTAACTCCCGAACCAAATGGTTTCTTCACAACAGATTCGTTAAAGATTGGGACTTGTGGGTAAGACAATTCATTAGCTTCTTTTGTCTTCATGAGCTGTGAGCCACCCGCTTCAACAACAATGCCATCCCATAGGTCCAAACGATTCTCTGGTGTATTCATTATCGGATTCTCATCTTTCACCACCTCAGGAGTACTTGGGTTGTCTTGAGAACTAAAAAATACCGAGTCAATTGCAGTCAATCCTTGAGGCGTAGCATCAGATTCCATCTGTGACAAGTTTGTCGTCTCCGCACGTCGAATCTCAAGTTTCTGTCTTTTTTGGCTAGCCTGGACACCTGAGTTAAACACGCTTTCACTACTCTGCTGTGCTACTTCACCAACACCACGACGAGATATCGAGAACCATTTTGCAATGTCATGCTTCCACGTTTTCCATTCTGAAAACACCATTGGTTGCATTGGAGAATCAGATATGGATTTCTTGACTTCATTCCATTGGATAGCATTCTCATATTCCTAAACACAACCAGATAAAAGCGGACTTCGTTAAAAAAAAAAAA
>VBRH01000659.1:22210-42193 GCA_014578085.1 Cardamine resedifolia | reverse complement strand
ATATATATATATATGCTGTAAATTATTTAATTCAATTTTTAATAGAATATACTATGTGAAATAGTTTTTCGAAAATTTTAATCTAGTTTTGCTATTTTTTTTAACAACAACCTAGTTTTGTTGTTTATATATATTGAGTATAAAGCAATAACTAATATATACATATAATTTATACCGTGCTAAAAAATCTAATGTTTATAGATATATTTGTTTATTTCAAATTTATATGATCGTACATCCAATACTTATATTAAATTTCGTCGCCCAGAATTGGTTAACAAAAATAACTATTAAATGTTTTCAACTATTTTGGCTGTGGATGACTCTTGAAATTACAACACAAATTTACAGTACAATAATTGACGACAACAAAAAAAAAAAAATCTAATGGTTACGAAATAGTGAGCAAATATTAATTTGTCAAACCAAGTGTACGTGCTAGAATTTGTCAATTAATATGGAGTATATATATAATTAAGTTGAGACAAGAAAACATTAAAACGTCAAATCATTTAGAAAAATATAGAATTGTGGTTGTTTGGTTAGTTTGACAAACTAGTTTTGTTGCTGTAATGGTTAGTAGGTTAGTGTTTAATTACCCATCTCATCTTAATTAGTTGGCCTAATGCACCAAGAAGGCAAACAACTCGAGTGAGTTGCACACTTGTATATTTCTTATTTCATAACTTTTCAAAGCAATCTAAATGATTTAGTATCGTTATTTATTGCTCTTTTCTGATTGGACTGAGATATTTGGTTGGTACCAAGCTCATATTGATTTGACGACTTGCATTCGTTTCTGAATTATGTAGTGGCTAAGTTAGTGCATTATACTTTAACAAAACAAAAAGTTAGTGCAATCTGTAAAAAATGATCTATATAATCTATTTGAAAGTCGAAATTAGTTTAAAGCCTGTTTTCATATATTGATATATATAACTTAGGAAACACATGTATGATGAAATTCAAATAGACTCTTATATATATGATACTTTGGATCGACCATACTAGAGTAAGAAATAAAACATTTCATAAAAAAAAAAGACATTTTGTTTCAAAAAATAGAAATGTATCAATAATATAAATTTAAGTACTTTTAACAAAAAAAAAATCAATAATATAAAATAAAAATCACTAGTAGAGTATGTACGTGTAAAAGTAATTAGACATTAGGATTGAGTACAAAAGTTAAGAGAATGTAACAAGAAAATAAAGAAAGAAAAAACAAAACGTAGCATCCTAAATTCCTAATAATCCTATGAGTGTAGAAGAAACAGAACGAGACAATGTGTAATGCGATGGTTCATCAACTCCCACTTAGATTCCAAGCCCCATGCAATAGTTTTCACTTTTTTAGTAGCTCGTCGTTGATAGGTCATCAGCAATATATATATATTATACATTTATAATTGAAAGTCGTTCAATATTATACATATAATTTTGTCTCCTTTTGTTCTCGTGTTTCTTGTTTGGTCACAAAAATAGTAACCGAAGATTGTTTTACCCTCTGGCTTTGTCTTTGCACATTTCATTTTTGACTTTTTATTCGATTATTAAAGACACTCTGTGTCACCACCGTGGAGATTAATTTTCCTAGTTTTGTAAAATATACAAACAGATATTATATATATATTACATTAATATCCGTGCATAAGTGCGAGATTTCTTTATAATCAAACTCATGGTCATTAGATTTTATATTCAATAATAATAAAGAAAATATCATATAAAATCATGGAAAAAACAAAGTTGAAGCCATGTATATGTTGTATAAGAAATATGACATTTAGATAGCACATCTTAAGTATTAAAAAAATATCAATGGAACATTGTTAAACACATGCAACACATGACACATAAATACGTTATTGTTAAAAAGATGTAAGTCAAAAAAAAATGAAAAGGCTGATCTATAATTAATTATGTATTAATTTATCTAATACATGACAGTTTCATGGTAGTCCCTTCGCGTATCACGGTTGCCTAATTCTAACAATATATGGACATACGAGTTTTCTTGTGAATGAATTAAGTTAAGAGTTTAAATATGTGAATTCACAAATATCATAAGATTTATGAATCAATAAAAGTGTAGAAAAATTATCATGTGAGATCATGAATACAAACAAATTTGAGAGTTCATATAAATGTCTTATAAAAACCAAGATTTGAGATTTATAAAACACATATTTGATATTAGTAGAATATAATGACCAAATATTTTATAAACTATAAATAAAAATATATAAAAAAACTAATCTATAATTAATTAGACATTTATTTATTTAAGACACATGACACTCTCTCGGTTATCCATGTGTCACAAAACTGGAGAGAATTAGCCTCCTTTCATATATATTATTTGAATGGTATTTATAGTTCATCGGAATTATTTTTTTTCTGCATATTTTCTATGGTTCCAGCTGTTGATATTGCCGTATTTTTTGTAATGTTATTTGTACCAATAATTACTAAATGAAAATGACTAAAATATTTTAAAATTCATGCTTTAACTAATTTTTTTTCATGCATATTTAGCCACAACCATTTTTTCAACTCAACCAACATTTGTTTAATTGTCAAATTCATGTTCACTACTTGATTATATGTGGGAGATTTATTTTCTAAAATAACAGGATGAAAAAATAATAAAAAATAATGAAATGAAATATCAAGCATATATTTCAAAAAATAATATAAAACTCAAAAATATATCATACCGTTTTTTCAAATATTATAAAAGTTTGTTTAAAATGAGCGCAAAATTATATTCTATTTATTTACGATTTTACTATCACACTATTTTTTAATAAACAAACCTCCACCATATATTAGGATTTAGGGAATTCACCCAAAACACTATTAATTATGTAGTAATTCACGAAGAAAACAAGTTTTAATTAAGAGTATTTTATAAATAAATAAAGTTTTTTTTTTATAGTTTAACGTATATCGATATCCCACGTAAAATGTTGTGCTTTCAATGCAAAAAGCTTAAAAGATAGATAAAGGCTAAGAGAGGTGAATGATGTGAAATTCTCTCTCATAGGGTCAAAAAGTAAACTCTCACTCACACTCTTTTTGCTCTGCTCTTCTGTGTCTGTGTAGTGTATATGTATATATCTCTCTGTGTAAGCGCGCGTGAGTGAGCAGAACAAAAAAAAAAAAAACATCAAATCTTTGCTACATGTCTTTGGCCGTATCCGTATATATGTTCTTCTTCTTATAGCAGAAAGAAAAAATAATCGCTTTCAGAAACTCAGATTTGTTTTTCAATGGTTGAAGAAGAAGACAAGTTTCTTGGAGTTTTGTTTCTTCTTATGATTCATTCATAAATAAATCTGAGGAATTTTTACATCAAATCTGTTTCGTTCTCTGTTTCTTAAGTCAAAACCCATTTACAGATTCTTCTTCTGTTTCTCTCTTTGAGATCATCTGTACAAAGTGAGCTTTGTTTCTAAGTTTTAATTGCTACACATAAGCTCAAATCAATCAAGAACTTAATTTTGGTTCTTATTAGAGATGGGATTTGAAGACAAGAAAATGCAGATACAGAGACATAAGCGTTCAAAGAGGTTTGACAATTTTAAGACTTTTCTTCTTCTTTAGCTCTGTTTCATGTTTTGGGTTGTTCTCAAATTTGACAACTTGGGTAGTTAAAATTTGCCCAGATGCAAATTTTGAGTCTTTGTTAAAGAATTTAGGTTTTTGGACTGAAAAGATTGAAGCTTTTGTGTACATTTCTCATAGAATGTGGTTTTTTAGCTTCAATGTTACTTGTTGCTGGGAATGATGAATGATTCTCAAATTTGACAACTTGGGTAGTTAAAATCTGCCCTGATTCAAAGTAATTTTGTTGCTAGATGGGTCAAAGTTTGGATCTTTGTTTGTTTAGGACTAAAAAATTGAAGCTTTGTCGTGTACTTTGTCATAGAATGTGGTTTTGTTTCTGTTTTAATTTTGGTCAGAATCTTTGTTGGTTTATCTATTATGGATTTCAACTGTTTTGATTGATTCTTGTCATCTTGATTCATTTGTTTTAGCTGTACTGTTCCTGAAAAGAAAAAGCTTGAAGATGAGAATAGCATTGATAGTTCTCTGAATGCTTCTCAACGCCTTAAGCTGGTGAGTTAAACCCAACAAACTCCTTTTGATTTGTAATTTTCAAAGCTCTAGAAACAATTGGTTCTTAGTTTCTTTAACTTGTTTTTTTTGCAGGACTTGCCTCGTTGCTGCGATAAATCCGTCGAAGCAAAGAAGAATCTATCACCTGATGTAAAAGTCCAGAGCTCTCTTAAGCAAGAGGTTTGTAAATTTAACTTATGTGTAGCTCTCTCTACTCCAAGATCATTTGTTGAACTCATATGATTGATTCTTTGGGTATGTTCAGATTCTGGAGCTTGAGAAAAGATTACAGAACCAGTTTGATGTCCGTGGTGCTTTAGAGAAGGCATTAGGCTATAAAACACCTTCTCGAGACATCAACTCAAAGGCTGACTCTACTCCAAAGGTGAATTAATCAGTTTCTTATGTAAGTATGCGATGCAATGCTGATGTTGTGCAGCTCATGAATGATTTTATATTTTGCAGCCTGCTACAGATTTGATCAAGGAAATCGCGGTGCTAGAGTTAGAAGTTTCTCATTTGGAACAGTATCTTCTATCTTTGTATCGTAAAGCATTTGATCAACAGACATCTTCTGTATCTCCATCATCGAAACAACAGCGCTCGACTTCACCTAAATCCATTCTCAGAGGGAAACGTCTAGACTTCTCAAGAACACCTGAACCTCGGTGTTTCTCCTTTGATAACAGACTGAAGAGTCCACGTTTGGTTGAGAAGGAACTAGAGTCTCCTAACCAAAGATGTAGACAAGAAAGCTTGGCCACGCAACCTCGATGTTTCTCATTTGACAATAGACTGAAGGAACCTAGTTCTGCTGCCCGACAATTCAATCAAGAACCGTCAAGAATCGATCCACAGTGTTTCTCCTTTGACAATAGACTGAAAGAACCCGGTTCTGCTGCTCGACAATTCAATCAAGAACCGTCAACAATCGATCCTCAGTGTTTCGCATTTGACAATAGAATGAAGGAATCTGGTTCTGCTGCTCGGCAATTCAATCAAGAAAACTCAACTATTGATTCTCGTTGCTTCTCCTTTGACAATAGACTGAAAGATCAATGTTTTTCTGAAAAAGAGGACATCGATTCTTGTGTTCGCCGTTGCCAATCTTCTCTTAATCAACGTTCCACCTTCAATAACCGGATATCTCCACCAGAAGACTCGGTATTCGCTTGCCACTCTCAGCCATTGTCCGTAAAGGCAGTAAGTCTCACCGCAATGACTTGTGTTTACATTATAGTTTTAAAAAGTCTGTAACTTTACTCACTTTTGATGCAACAGTACATACAAAATGGATCAAATACTGCAAGCCTTGCAGAACACATGGGAACTCGAATATCCGATCATATATTTATGACTCCAAACAAGTTATCAGAGGAAATGATAAAGTGTGCATCAGCTATATACTCTAAGCTTGCAGATCCTCCATCGATAAACCACGGTTTCTCATCCCCAAGTTCATCTCCATCTTCCACAAGCGAGTTTTCGCCTCAAGAACAGTATGATATGTGGAGTCCAAGCTTCAGAAAAAACTCGTCTTTCGATGACCAATATGAATTCAGTGGACCTTATAACTCAATGATCGAAGTGTCATACATTCATCGAAACCATAGGAAAGGACGCGACCTTGACCTGATGAATCGAAACTTCAGGTCAGCCTTTGAACTGCAAGTATCCGAGTTTTCCTTTGTTCTTTCACTCAATTTTACCGTTGATAGTAATCATTGGTTTATCCTTATACAGCTTGCTTATTAAGCAAATGGAAAGTGTTGATCCAAGAAAGCTGACTCATCAAGAGAAACTAGCGTTCTGGATTAATGTACACAACGCACTTGTGATGCATGTACGCGGTTTTCTCTCTGTTCCTTTGATCTACTGTCTTCTTTTTACTGTAATTTCTTGACTCATACTCGGTTATCACCATTGCAGACATTTCTGGCAAATGGGATTCCACAGAACAACGGGAAGCGGTTTTTACTTCTCTCCAAGGTAATATTATCAACCATTTTCTTGGTTTCCTTCAAGAAGATAGATTAAAAACCCCAAAGTTTTAAAATGATACTGAAAATTTCTGGTCTCTTCTTGACATTTTCCAGCCAGCTTACAACATAGGAGGTCGCATGGTAAGCGTAGAAGCGATACAAAGTTATATTCTTCGCATCAGAATGCCTCGTCCTGGCCAGGTAAGGGACTGACTTCTCAGGTATCTCAAAACTACAAATTGTCAATGTGACTGTGACTAAAGCTTTCTCTTTTCTATTTGTAGTGGCTGAAATTATTAATGATTCCGAGAAAGTTCAGAACCGGAGATGAGCATCAAGAATATTCCCTCGACCATTCTGAGCCTCTCTTATACTTTTCCCTTTGTTCAGGAAACCATTCTGACCCTGCGGTAAGTAGAGAAAGAGAAATCTTACACTTCTGTTATCTTCTTTTAAGTAAATGAGAGATCTTGAATGTATGTTCTTTGGCTGCAGATTCGTGTATATACGCCCAAGGGAATATACCAAGAGCTAGAAACCGCAAAAGAGGAGTACATTCGCGCAACATTTGGGGTAAAGAAAGACCAAAAACTAGTCTTACCAAAGATCATTGAGTCTTTTAGCAAAGACTCAGGATTAAGTCAAGCAGCACTGATGGAGATGATTCAAGAATGTCTACCCGAGACAATGAAGAAAACTATAAAGAAACTTAACTCGGGGAGATCCCGAAAGAGCATTGTCGAATGGACGCCTCATAGTTTCGTGTTTCGGTATTTGATAGCCAGAGAACTTGTTCGATGAAAGATTTTGTTTGGTCGTTTTGCAAAGGGTTTTGATTTACAAGACTCTGTTTCTTTGTTATGGTATTGGTTTAAGTATATAGGAGAATGAATGTATTGTGAGTGTAGAGAGTAGAAATAGAGAAAGAAGAAAAACTGCATGCCGTTTTCTGGTTAACAATCCGGGATGATGTTTTGGCTTTTGTTGTCTTTGTGTTTAGAAGAATAGGTGTGTAGTGTGTACATACTAAAATCAATTCCCTTATTTTATTTATTTGTGACAGTAATTATATGAGTTGAAGTCTTTTTTTTTTAATCAATAATTAAGAACCGAATTTTCGATTAACCTATTATTAAAGTTTGGTGGCTATTATAAATCTGAAAATTGCTCTCAACAAAAGGAGGAAGAAGCAGCACACTCACAGCAACTCAAGAACAAGAGAACTATAACAGAGTTGGTTTCTGTTGTAGTTGCAGAGGCAGTACTCTTGTTGAAACAAGATCATGTCTGTTGAAACACCAGAGGCAGTAACAGAAGATATACGTTTCCAAAACTGTTGGTAGAGATTGATAGCATCAGAGACTAATCACAGAGGCTTGAAAGTTAGGTTCTTGTAAGTGTTTAAGGGAAGTTTAAGTTAGAGCGTTAAAAACATTAGCTAAAGGCTCTTGGGTTGTTTTGAGTAGTTGAACATTTGTTTAACTACTAAATAGTTAATCAGTGGGTTTAATAATAATATCTAAATTCAGAAACAGTTAATGTTCTTTAATCACTCCCAACATGAGTCCCAAGTCCCATGAATGTAAATGTACATTTGGAAAACAATTCACTATTCTTAATTTCTTATCATACTAAGAAATAAAGAAAATCAATGAATTATTTTGGAAGATTAAAGACATTCAACAACTTTTTAGTTATGGGATATTTATATACACACTTTTAATAAAAATTTGGTGGATAGCTTTATGAACCTGAACTTTTTTTTTTTTTTTCTCATTTTTCTTTGTCTTTTTTCTTTTCTTTCTTTTCATGTTGTTTGGGTTTCTTTTTTCTTTTTCTTTCTTTTCATATATACACACTTTAAAGTGCTCCATAAATAAAAGAGTGTCCATTCTCTGACGTTTATTATATGTCTGGTTTTAGGCTTTTTAGCCTTTTCTGATATAGTCTAATTGTATATAATTTCAGAATATATGATTGTATAAATTTAATAAATTTATATTCCTACAAAAGAAGTGGGCTTTAAAAAGGTAGGGCCTGATGGTTTGGCACCGCACGTACCGTCTCATTAAAAGTCTTGTCCAAATTTATTACTCCCACTTCGTTGTTTCTTCTTCATTATTGCTTTCCACCATTTGCTAGTCTAGTTGACAATTGACATTCATACAAAATGTGGACCAAAAAAAAGAAGCAACAATAAAACAAACGGAAATTGAATTATTTTTAATCAAACCAAAACTACACCATATTGAACAGAAATCAAACCAAACTTAAGTTTTTTTTTTCTTTCTTTTTTATGATAATCTTAAAGTTTTGGGCCAATGCATAGGAAAATGTAGTCTTTGATAACTCTTATTTCCCTACGATTTTAGTTTACATGGATTCAACCACTAGTCCAGCCTACGTTGGTATTGGTTTTGGTTTTAGTATCTATAAAAAGTCTATAGAATAGAAGAAAACAAACGAACTCAAAACCAAAGTGGATTTACCCATACATAGAAATCTCTCAAATCAAGATCGTGATGTGGTTTCAATCGGATAGGTTGATTTCAATAGCTGGAGGCCTGTAACCAAAAATAAATCCAAAAAAAAAGTGTCATCTTAATCCCAAGAAATTGAGTTTGTCATGATGTATCAGATGGGACCAAATCGGGTGATGCGTCTCAAACCTAACCTCTAATGTGTAGGGTCACTTAAAGTCAATGACTGAGTCTATGTGATGTTTCATTGCAGTTGGTCATTTTGATTCTCATTGTGTCACTATTATATCGGATATAATATTGAAATTTTTTTTTTTAAGATTATGTAGTGTTTAAGTTTTTTTTTTAGAAATACGATTGTTTTTAGGTAGTTTAAGTTTTTAAGAGAGATATAGATTAAAAAAACACCCTTATCTTTTTTAAAAAAAAAACTATCTTAAAAACTATCAATTCTCTAAATAAAAATTTAAAACTACATAATCTACAAACTATGCAATCATAAAGCGGAACACATATGTTGTGGATAACTTGTCGAAGACGGACAAAACATATCAACAGACTCCTCCGGATAATTAATCTTGAAATTTGGGGTGGAAATTTATCTCGTTTTGATCTTGCTAAAGGAAATAACATCTCATGGGGGCAAACTTTGCAGCTCCCAAAACAATGATCCTTGATTTGAACAGTCCACAAATCGAACTAAAAGTATGACCTAAAAATTTGAGCTTTCCAAACAATTTTCCGGTTAAACTATAACCAAACTCCCCTGTAAACCAAAATATAAATAAATTTTTTTTTTTTTTAGAAATTCTTAACCTTAAGAATAAATCTCAGAAAATTGTGATAACCCAACCCTTAATCATGATCACGTCATAAGAATCTCCCATTACTAACTCTTGCACTAACAAAAAATAGACCTTATTTAAAAGAAGAAAACACCAACTTAAACCTAAGAAAATCAAAAGCATAATTAAATTAAGTTAAAAACAAAACCAAATTTTAATTAAAACCCCAACGTGGACTTAAGTGCACACGCAAAACACCACAACTTTTTTTTTTCTTTTTCAAATAGAAACCTAACGTGGACACCAAGTCCATACGTCACGTTGTCATTATCATCTTCTTCACTTTCGTCGACTTCACTTACATCGGATGACTTGGCCGATGTTGTCATGATCTCTTTTGAGAAAAAATATCGCACAAGTTTTAATGCGGAAGCTTTTAACACCGATCCACTAGGTTTAGATCGAAGTTTCTGATACCATGATAAGATTAGAGAAAGGTTTGTGTTTCTGTTATTGATTAATGGAAGATATACAACTTTATATATATACAAGAGCTAAACCTATCTCAATTAGAAATATAATTTATCTAAAATATATATATCTAAATAACTTATTCCTTATCACAAAAAAATTTCTAAAATATTCTTCAGTTTAGATTTCATATACTTCACGGACTTTACTTCATAAACGGATTCTATCGATCCACATTACAAGATACACATCTTGCTTCTCTAATAGTTTACCTTCCAATCAAATACTAGATACAAGAATCAGACACATGGTCCTTTCTTATCCTTAAAATGTAGTCTACTTGGATTAAACTATGCCCATGCATATTAATCTTAGTACTTTGGATAAATCAACCAATGAAATTTGATTTGAATGGTGACATCAAAACATGTGGTGCTAAACAGAGAGATCTGGTGGAACAAATATGGTTAGTACAAAACAAAAGTTAAATGAAAATTAGAGTAGTGAGGTACATGTGTAGTAACTATTCTAATTTTTTTTTAGTACTTCAGATGCCCGAGATTTTTAAAAAAAATATAGTTTGTATTAATCTGGTTTTTTTTAGTTAACCGGAGGAATCCAAGAGTGAATATCAAACTAATTCATCGACGTCTTGTCACTTTAAACGTCTATAAATGATAAAAAAATTATTGAAATCGCATTGAAAAGATTCAAATTCTGTCAAGGAAAGAGCTTCAAAATAAGTCTTTCAACTACAACTTAGTTCATTAATTTTTCGAAAATTATATATGACCAGAAATTTTAACTGAACTACAATCAAACTTTTATATGGTTTTGGTTAACCAAACTTAACCAACAAAAAAAAAATCTGCAACGTATTTGAACCATTTTGCATGTTGACCGCACTGCACTTAGACTATCCTTTTTTTGGTGAATGTTAACAATGTGCGGACTTAGTCCAAAAATACGTTAACAATACGTAGTAAAAATATGGTAAAATGTAACTTCAATCCATAATATGAGATCTAAATAACCAAATCATATGAATAGTAAACCAAGTACGATCACTTTTCCCACGTTGCAAAATGCAATTTGCATTAGGCATAAAATAACCAATATGCTCCCCAATAATAACTACACTATTCACAAACTTAACCCTAAAATAATAACTAAATCCCCATACTACCCTTCACTCTTCTATCTTACTCAACTTCGCCGCATACTTCCTCCTTCCGCTACCACCACCGCCTCGTATTTTCCCGCCATTAGAACTCGCCGCCGCCGCCGCTACTCTCCGGTTAGTACCACCGACAGAGAAGATAACCGGGGAGACACATTTCCGGCGACACCGGCATTTATCTCGGCCACAAGAACCACCACTTCGCATGAGAGCAGAGCTAGCTTTAACAGCCAATGCAGCCATCTCCTCCGGTTTAAAAGACTGATGAAGCGAGCTAAGAGGAAGAGCGAAGTAAAGCTGTCCAATCTGAAGCTCCTCATCGGCGCTAATGGCGGATATGACGTCGTCAAAGTCCATATCATCGGCGTTACATATGAAACACATCGGATTCTTCTGTAAAACGTAACCAGCTCTAACCGGACTCGTAAACTCCATCATCCTTCCGTCTTGTAAGATCAGCTTCGCCGTCGCCACTTGGATCGACTCGTACGAGCTGCATATACCCATGGTTTGAGTCACTGAGTCGACTCGGTTTCCGACAAATGGGAATAGTAGAAGGAGATGAGAAGCGAACGGTGTGTTTTGTGTGTTTATATATATATAAAGAGATGTGCCACGTAGGATTTTGTCGTTTTGTGATTATGTTATTTTAAATATTTTTTGAAGTTTGAACGACCAGTGGGGGCAATGACAGGCTGTAAGTAAGTTGGGAGGTTGACAGCTTTGTGTTGTCATTTATTTACCCTTTTATTTAGGGTATAATTACGAGTTTAGGGACTGTGTACTAATGTAGATAAATTGACCGATTGATAAGATCGTAAGCATTAGAATGTAAGTATTGTTTGTCATTGTAGAAGTTTGAAAAATATCTGCATAGACTAGTGTAAGATATTTATGTCAAAGCATTAAACTAAAACAATTTTTTTTTTTTTGATCGGGTTTAGTGATGAAATTGGCTTAAATCAGTCGGGAATTGGAAGTAAATATCGCGTAAAATATCATAAACGGAAATCGAATTTTAACTGTTCTTCCAGTTGATTACTAAAATCTTTATTTTTCTTAAAACATTTTTATTATCTCTCTAAATTTCTCTCATTTTTTTTCAAAAGTTTAACTTCTAATTGCAACCGGGTTAATAGAATTATTGAGAACAATAATTTTCCATACAAAAACCAATTTGGTATGCGATCATATCATTGGCGCAAAGTAACTATAAACCAACAAGAAGTTTTATCAACGTATGGTAATTGAGGTGTTAGATAAAGATTGCTAAAATTGAAGTAGTGTTATAGTTTAGATTATACCGTTAAACTTTTGTTGAATTACATTTGTTTCTTCTGTAATTTTATTCAATTTAAATTAAATACATATGTTCTGTTCGTGATGTATTTAATGTTCTGCTAAAGCGTAGTATAATATGTATGATGGTGATCGATGTGGGGATGTGTATAGTTGCATGATCTGGAAATTTTAATATGATAATAACATATAATATAAAGGGAAAAAGAAGGACCATGCATTTATATGGTTCTCCTTTATTATTGAGTTGCAAATTCATTAACGCACTTCTTCCATTTTAGGGAACGTAGATGAAGAGATAATTAGCTTTCAAATACTTTAACCTTATGATTTGTATTGGCCTAGAAGCTACGAGATACAACCATTTAATGTTATTTAAACTCATTAATATTGTCGAGTATGTAGGGATGAACATTAGAACTCGGCCAATTATTCATTAGATTCTTTTCGATTCAATTTTTTTTAATTACTACTCCCTCTTTTAACTTTATTTATAATTTAAAGTTTTTCACACTAATTAAAAAAACATGAATTTATCTATTTTATTTTATTAATATACCATATATATTTTAATTAGTCAATACATTAAAATAATAAGAATAATACTAAATTTTTTTGCTAAATTAATGCATTGAAACACACAAAACAACACCTATAATGAAACAAATTTGAAATTCTAAAACTACACTTACACTTAGCAGTAATATGAACATAATAAGTTATATCCGTTTTGTTTTATAACTAGATTTTGTGAATCGTTCTATATATGTTCTTTTAAATAAGTAGTAAAAAACTAGATTTTGTGAATCTTTTTGTGGTTTGCGAGGATTGTGAAAAGTTTGGGGAGTATGCTCTAATTGAGGCACTTGGTTCGTCTCGGCTAGATGTTTTTGGGTCCTTATCGAATTAATAGTCCTGTCTATGCAATTCATTAGTCGCCGTAAATCATGTAAGCCTTGACTCCTGTCACTATTTTCTTGGGGTGGTATCCAAGCTTCCTCTTCCTATCTTTTTTCTAGAAACTAGATTTGGTATTCTACGTTAGTCAATAATTGTAATAGTAGATCTTATGTTTGTATTTTCACCATCATGTAATATTTCTATATGTAGTTTCAATAGCAAACTCTTTATCAAAAAAAAATCTATCTTATAATTAAATTTCATTTTATGCATTTATAAAACCTCAATCCTCCTAGCAACAATGAATGTAAAAGATGATCTACATCTAGAATAACTAAAGCTATATTTTATTTTTCTTCATATATGCTGATCGGTTTGCTACCCGTATAGATTTAGGTCGTTTATCCGTGTTTTTGTTTTCTAGAATTTCAAAAATTATAGAGAAATTCTTCAAAATAACTCATTTTCCAAGTTTTGTTGCCAAAAATACCACCATTAATTTAGTGTTATAAAATTACCACCAAAAGTTTTGGTTTCTAAAAACACCACAAACACAAAAATTGATTTTATAAAGTTTATAATTTAAATTTTTGAATTTTGAATAATTATTTTAGATTTAGGGTATAGTTTTTAGCGGTAAGGTTTAAGAGTTTTAAATCCTAAACCCTTAAAATGTTTAGTTAGGAGATTTCTGATCATTTTGTGGTATAGATGAAAATTTTTAAATTTTGTGATTTTTATGAAAGTAAAACATATTTTAGTGGTATTAATGAGAATTTCCCAAAATAATATCTCTAACATATTCTATATGTTGTTTTTCGCTTGAAGTAAACAAGAGATAAATAAACCTTAACTGAACTGATTATAAATTTTAAATTTATAAATTTATAAATTTTGATTCAGGTCTAATAAAAATGGAAAGATAAAGAGCGAAAAAATTAACCAAAGAAAAAATGTTGAAAACATAAAAAAAAAACATGGAAAAATTGGAGAAATGAGTAGTTTTTATGTTTTAATTTGCTATTTAGGTAGTTTTTGTCCATTTAAGTTTGTTTTAGGTAGTTTTCAAAAAATATTTCTTTCTAATATTTATAAAAATTATCCAAAAAAAATTTTAAATTTAAAAACTACTTAAATCACAAATAAAAATATAAAAACTACATAAGTCTCAAAAATACTAAAAAAACATTGAAGAAAATGGGATATTTTCTGAAGAAAATGGGATAAAATCTGCCAAGTCTTCACGGGATATTATGACGTGGTAAAATCTGCCACGTGTTTAATGATCGCAATGACGTGTCTCCTTCAGTAACCTGATTTCGACAAGTTTTTGGAGAAGGGGGAAGTAATGCTTCAAGCTTGTCAAGTCCCTTATAATTTGTTCTCTTTTCCTAATTTTATGAGATGTAGTGGATAATGTTTTTTTTTTCTTTAGCTTTTTAATTATAATTTAGTTTTGAAGTGTAGTTATTAAGAATTGATGGCTGTTTAGCGGTAATGGAGTTTAAATGATGATGATAATGATATCATGATATGATGAGTCAATGGTTAATTGTCAACTAAGCACATTGATGCCAACCACAAGTGACTTGTGTTCCCTAATAAACTTCTATTTATTTATATTTATTTTGGTACTATATTACTATATTTAAAACACTTCATGAATACTTCTACTCCAAACTTCAACCCACATTCAGAGATACTATTTGGTAACTCCTGAAGGAAAGTAAGATTTAAAATATTAATACATAATTAAGTCTTCTAAGTTGTCTCGTGCAATGGAAGGAGAAACAGATAGGCATGTTGGTGATTTAGAAGTTAAATTATTTTGTCGTAAATCTTTGGAATGTCTAATTAATAATTTGCTTGTTGGCTATAATAATGCACTTGTAATCTGTGTTTTGTATTCTTACAAAATCATTTGGTCTGTTAAAATACTAGTGTCGTGCATACGTGTGCGTAGTTTACTGATTTATTCGTGAATGGATTTTAAATTAAGGTATTTTGCTTTTGCGTTTGACGAAAAATAAAATTCTTTTGCAACATTCAATAACTTTATGTTTTAACTTAATTTGTAAAGTTTTGCATGAAAACCCTTAACCAAAAAAAGAAAAAAAAAAGTTTTGCATGAAATAGAAGAAAGGAGAACGTCACATCCACTACGCTTTTGTACGAGCGGGCATAAAGCGGTTACTTGCTAATTTAGTAATTGTGATCTGTTTTGTGCCTTTCAAGTAATTGAATATTTGCCAAAATCTAATTACTTGCAAGTAATTTGAACTGTCTTGTTACTTGCTAAGTAATTTATCGATTTGTTACTTACTACTTAAATACATACTTGAATATAAAACACAATTTCATACAAATTATAAAACATTCAAAGTTCCAAATATCCTAAAATCACAAAACATTCAAAGTTCTAAAAGATAAGCATATTAAAAACAACTTCGTCCAATGCTTTAAAAATCCAATTCGTACTTGTTCTCTTCTTGATTTCCTCTTTTACCTATAAAAATTATCTAATAAATGCAAGTATTACGCTTTAAAAGTAGACTTGAAAATTATAATTAAATGGGTATAAATTTGAGATCAAAAATAAAATAAAATGGGTATAAATTTATATCAAGTATCAAGATACATAACGAGGCAAGTATCAATTTTTTTTATGATACTTGATGCTTGACCCTTACTTGCAAGTAATAGAATTAGTGTATTTGTTACTCGACTTGACTATAGCAGGTACTTGAATTTTAAGCCGAGTACGAGCCGAATAACGAGTACAAGGCGGGTAATGGATAATTGTGCCCAGCCCTAGTAAGAAGCTTGATGGACGATTCATTAATGAGTTTGTTTGAAAATTGGATAGTTTTATGTTTTTATTTGTGATTTATGTAGTTTTTGAGAATTATGTAGTTTTTGGGTAATTTTTATGAAGAAAATAGTTATAAAAAAAACAAAATTACCCAAAACAAACCTAAAAAGGTAAAAACTACCTAAATGCAAATTAAAACATAAAAACTATCTATCTCTCTAATTTCCCCTTCATTAATCTCTCACCCCCCAAAAGGAATATTTTTATTTTGATAAAGTAAAAGTTATAAGGGTTTTATCAAAAAAAAAATTTATAAGGGTTATAATATAGGGAAAATTCAATAAAAATACACCAACTATTTGTCTATTTCCATGAAAATATATGAACTTTCAAAGTACCCACAAAAATACATAAATTATGTTTTCCATTCATTAAAATACACCAACTCTTAAATTGTATCCACTAAAAACTCATGGATTAATGAAAATAATATTTATTAATTTTTTAACTAAAAACATTTTTTTAATTCAAAAATACATATAAAATCTTTAAAAGATTATAAATTTTTTTAAAATAGCATATTCTTCAATGATTTAAAAATAAATATTGAAACTGTAAAAATTGGGATTTGTAAATAAAAAATATAAAAACAGATAAAATTCATTATATTTTTAAAAAATTATAAAAATTATAAAACTTGAAATAAATAAATATATATATATATATATTAAATCTTTTCACATTAACACAAAACAGAATTATATACAAGTTATTATATTATTATATTTTTACACAATACTCTTATCTAAGTAATTTGATAAAGAATATAACTGTACAATTATATAGTTAAGAGATAATATTATTTAATGGTGAAATTTTTCAAAAATGTTTTGAAAAAATGATAACTATATTATTGAAAATTTATTATGAATCTAAAACTTTATATTTTACCTTTTAGAATTTTTAGAATTTTCAAAGAGTAGTAGGAATTTTATATGTTTTTGATGTTTTTTTATTTACAAATCCAAAATTTTACAATTTTAATATTTTTTTTTGAATCATTGAAGAATAGGCAATTTTGAAATTTAATATAATTGTTTTTAGAATTTTATATGTATTTTCGAATTTTAAAAAAAAATTAGTCAAAAATATTAAAAATATTATTTTCATTAATTCATGAGTGTTTAATTGATACAATTTAAGAGTTAGTGTATTTTAATGGATGGAAAAAATAATTCATATATTTGTTTGGGTACTTGAAAAGTTCATGTATTTTTATAGAAATCGATAAATAGTTGGTTTATTTTTATGGAATTTTCTCTATTTTTTTTGTTGTTAAAATTTGCTGTTATAAGGGTTATTGCAAAAATCTTAGAACAATGTTTTTTGGGACAAATTCAAAGATTAGAACGAAAAATGTTTAGTGGGGTTTTTTTTTCCGAAATTTAGACCGAAGTTCAAATTAATATTTAATAGTCAAACCAAATATTTTTATTATTTATTAAGACATTGACAGTGATCAACAATAATTAACATAATAGTGG
Organism: Cardamine resedifolia; assembly: GCA_014578085.1. Taxonomy (NCBI): domain Eukaryota; kingdom Viridiplantae; phylum Streptophyta; class Magnoliopsida; order Brassicales; family Brassicaceae; genus Cardamine; species Cardamine resedifolia. Next base: position 24,615 of record VBRH01000659.1, on the reverse strand, counting down.
AAGGATTTGAACTCTAATCTTATAATTTTATGATAATCTTCAACCACTTGATCACCATGAATTGGTTATTTGTGGTGGAAATTGCAAAACAAATCAAGTTTGTAACAGTTTCACATTAAAAAAATAATTTTTTTAATTGATATCATATATGTCGGGTATAATTTTACCCCTAAGAATATTCAGTCTTAGAAGTAAGAAAAATATTGGATAAATTCTAAATGATTTTAGAAAGGATTTAGAACGTTTCTAGACCGTTTTCAGACCATTCTTGACTATTTTTGGACTATTTTTGGACAATTTCTGAACCATTTTCGGACCGTTTCTGAACTATTTCTAGACTGTTTATGGATCTCGGGAATGGTCTTATATTAGCGAAAATCGGAGAATATTCGCTATGGCCTTATCAAGGAATATTCAAAACGACTTTATAGGAGATTATTCGTAACGGTCTTATCCGGTCATAAGTCGGCTGCCTAACTCCGAATCCCATGAGAATAAGGACGAGCAAGACTTTCCTATAAAAGGGCAAAGAGCGAGAAGGAGAGGGAAACGAAATCGAGAACAAAAACAAAAGATTCAACAGAAGCATCAAGATCACAACAGTCAATTCCTAAAAATGACTAAGATTCATAAATTGATTAGATGTCTCTTAATTCTTTTACTTTCTTTCGATACTTTGATCAATAAAGCTATTATACATCTAAATTTCGTATTTTCCATGGAATCTAAACGAATCGGTTACTTTTTTGTCTAAACAATATAAATACTAATATATTTTATATAATATTTACAAAATTCAAATAGTTAACATCATTATATCGCAAGAGGAAAATAACCCATAATTATTTTAAATTTGGTTTACGACTATAATTTCCATTTTTAGAAAAAATATCAAAAACTGAAAACAATATCATAGAACATCTTAGCATTCAAAAATTTCAGCAGTATTTGAGACCGAAAATTTTACCAGCAAACTACACACACCACTAACAACGTTACCGCTGTTGTTCTCTCAAATAAAATTTTTATAATCCTTCTGTTTCATTAAGATGAATGTTTTTAATTTTTTTTTTAGATATATGAATATTTTCAAATTTTATAAAAATTAATATTTCATTTCCTAGTTTGCTCATGTCAATTAAATACATTATAATAAAATCTTAGTTATATTAATCAATTTAATTTATAAAATGCGGTTAAATTTGGTATTAAATATTATTTTTTGTGTGCATAAAAACTTTAAAACATACATCTTTATGGATGGAGAAAGTATTAAAAACTTTTGCTAAAATATTAAATATAGATTCAAAAAGTTTCTAACATGTATCTGTTCGAATAGCAAAGAGAACACATTGCTTGGAAACCGTGCTTCGAAATCATTTCAAGAATACTAGCGTATTTTTTGGTATGCAAAACATTTTGAAGAGTGGAAATAATTTTGTAGGAAGTTGGTGTGCATTTCATTAATAATTATACTATAATATGAATTAGAAGTTCAGAACAAATCTAATAAATAAATTTAAATAACTAAATTAAAAATAAAACCCATATGGTTCAAAGTCAAAAGAATTTAGTTGACCATTTTTATTTTCATCTAACTCCATTAAACAAAATTGTTAGATCACCATTTTCATTTTCATCTAACTCCATCAAACAATATTGTTTCAAACTATGTATGGTCGATAGAATGATCATCAAACTCAAGTCTCTTGAGATTAATTCAATCAATTGATCAAATTATTTATTGCAACTCACATATTAGTTATATGATCTTTATAAACAAGACTATTTGCAGATCAAATACGAAAATTTAGAATACATAAATATCAAATCACTAAAAGAAAATTTCAAAAATAAAAAATAAAAATAATATCATATTTTATATTCATTTGTGACTTAAAAGCGTATGCTAAATTGAAATGTAAACTTCCAGAGAAACCTTTAAATGGATTTTTACGGAAATACAATAGGATCAAGCTTCCAAGATTACTTTTGGAAGTTTTTTGGAAGCTCAATACAAGATGGTGACCTAATATGTGTATTGGAAGACAAATATGTGTATTTAGGAAGAAATCGATCCCAAACTTTGATTAGTTATATTGGAACAATAACTATTTAACTTTACCCAATATTATGCGAAAATGGGATGCATTCTTTTCTAAACTTATTTAAAAATCCATACGATATGATCGTTAATATATATTTATTGTTTTGTATTTATATGTTTGTTTATTTGTGTTTCTCAAGGAGTGGGATTCCCTTTTTATTTTGTCGGATTCAATTGTTTTGTTGTTGTTAAGATTCAATGGAAAAAGCTTGGACTTGACATTACCATGAAACTTCCCATTATAGCTTTAGGATCAACTATTTTCAATCACCAATGATGTAAGGTTGTCTTGGCCCAT
>VBRH01000658.1:19554-32538 GCA_014578085.1 Cardamine resedifolia | reverse complement strand
AAAAAAAAAAAAAAAAAACCTAATGCAAAAGACAACAAAACATCAAAATTTTAAAACCTCTTCTCAGACTTCAGTTTTCTTTTTCTTCTTCTCACTCTTTTCCTTCTTCTTAGAAGGCATTTCAGTTTCTTCTATTGCTTCGTGTTTTCTCTTCGTCCTTCTCTCCTTTGCAGGTTCTTCGGTTTCAGGTTCTGCTTCTGTTTTCTTCTTCTTTGACTTCTTCTTTAAAGGTTCTTCAGTTTTGGGTTCTTCCTCAGCGTCAGCCCTCTTCTTCTTCTTCTTCTTCTTATCTTTTTTGTTACCGTTCTCGGCTGAATCCGCTGTGGGAGTTTGTCCAAGAAGAGAGTCTGCAGTAGTGTTGTAAGTCTGCACAAAACAACCACCAAAAATCTTAAACCTTAAAGCAAAATTATAAGTAATATACTCCACAAATCAGACATTTCCACATCATAAATACAAAAGAAAGTTGAAGAAACAAACAAGCAGGGGTCTGACCTTAGCAGGGGTGATCAGACCACCAGATCCCTTCTTTTTATCTTTGTCATAGACTTCAATCTTTGGTTTACCTTTCGCTGAACCAGACAGACGTCCTAAATCTCTACCTTCGAGATTTCTCAGCCGTGCTTCAAGCTGTCAGAAAAAATGACCAAATGGTAAGCAATAATTAAGTATTGCTAAGGTCGTTCAGATCAACAGGACAGCGGAAAAATATTGAAAAGTACCTTTAAACGGTTTTCGACTCCCATTGTGTTGTCTTGGCCATCACCAAGAGCATCACACCGGATAGCAAGAGCAGCTTTTGCAGCTAGTGACCGTGACATTTTACCCTTGTGCTTTAGAGGAGCTTGGTTAATCACGGATGCGTGGTAAATTAGACCGTACTTCGGAGTGGCGTGTTTGGTCTTGAGGGCTCTAAATAGGGCCTTTTCAGCTCCAAGAATCTGAACTGTGCTCCCAGGTTGCTTTGAGAGGTTCAATAAACTACCACCATGAGAAATTAGACGAGCACCGACTAGCTCCCCGACAAGGGCAGTAAGATTTGGTGCAATTGTGTTCATTCTGCTCTTCAAGTAGTCATAAAGCTGAGCTCTGTACTCGGCAAGAGAAAGAACCTGGTCACAGAGTTCTCGGATGTGCAGTAAATCAAGGTCACTGACTTCAGTTCCCATAGATATCACAGCAGCCTCTTTTAGATCCGCTTCAACTTCATCAGACAATATCTGAAAAGAGATCAGACACAGAAAAAAAGTTTTAAAACAGCATAACTAGATTTAAGCTTAAAACAAGTCAATCCCTGAAACAAAAAGTCAAAAGAATTGTAAACAGGGTTTAACCTCAGAAAAGTCTAGCTTTGCAGCATTAATGCGATCTCCCATTAATTTTACAGCCTTGGCATAGAGGATATTGTCCTGTACGATCTTAGCAAGCTCGGGAAAATGCCAACCGTACCATTCGCGAACCCTCATAGCATAAATGTTGAGCTCTTTGTCAAGATCATCAAGCAGACCAATAGCTTGGACAATCATGGTATCCACCTAACAAAAACTAAAAGTATAAGTAGATGCAAGAGAAGCGTAAACAAAACACAGCAAATACAGATAAACTCAATGTCAATTCAGAAAATAATGTTGGACAAATTTATCAAAAGCTAGCTAAATCCAGAGGACTAAACAGAAGCCAATATAAATAATACCTTGTCAGAACTGAACTTTAGTTTATATCTGGCAAGACTGTGAGACAACCCCAAGCTCATTGGAGCTAAGTCATTATCACCCAATCCAGATATTAGTTCACTGAGCTGGCTTCTCACACCTCGTAACAGCTCCATAACAGCATTGTTGTGAACACAGTCTATTTTCTACAATAGTGAAACAAATCTGTAAGAAACAACACATAATCAGAAATTAAAATAAAGAGAGCATAAACGAGAGACACACCAGTTTCTCCTTGATAATGTTTCCGAGCTTTGAATCAGCCACTGCCAAGGATTCACCTACACAGTTAGCTTTCAAAAACTTACGCAAACCCTTGCTAGGAGTTCCTTCCAACAACTTAGCCACCGCTTCAAGAGCGTCAGCTGTGTTGTCAAACTTATCAAAAGCTATTAGCTTTACCATCTGTGAAAAAAAAAAAACACCAAACTTTTTACTAAACAATATAAAACCAAACACTAAAATATGAAAACTATGTCCAGAACAGAAGAAATCAATCACCTTTCGAGCTGATGCTACAGTAGAGAACTCCATACCCAAATCCTACAAGTACCAAATTCACATACTTTGAATAAAAACAGATACTTTAAAGATAAATTAGACAAGTACATGAAATAATTAACCTCAACATTGGAGAGCTTTCCTTCATCTAATACTTTAAAAATAGCAAACCCAGCTGGCGTCTCAAACAGTACTCGCATTCTTACAAGCTCTCAAGTCGGTACCTGAAAAAATTCAGATTATGAGAACTCTGTTAAATTCTTCAAGAGCTATACTAAGCCTAAATTTAAGAACTTGAAAGACAAGTTTCACTGATAACGAAGAGAGAGTTTACTCACAGCTTCAAGGTTCGAAAGAGAGACGGAGATAACAGAAAAAATTCAGGAGCCGCGAATGTGCTAGGGTTTAAGAGGTTATTATACTTGTTGAAGAAAGGTCAGAGATTCTCAAAACGCTGCGTTTTAATTGCGAAAGGGGCGGTTTTGTAAACTTGTCACCTAGGGTTTTAAAACGCAGTGTTGTTTGGGCCTGATTAAATTCGGCCCATTAGTATTAACAGTTAAACGACACCGTTCTTCGACTCTTGTCTTTCCTTTTTTAAATGCCAAGCAGTGACTGATCAAATTCATTTTCTAGAAACAAAAATGAGATCGTTAGTCAAGAACCCTAATTTAACGACCTTGAAATGGAATCTTCAAAGTTGTTAACTTTATTACGAAAATGCACCAATGCCAAGTCTTTAAGACAAGCCAAGCTTGTTCACCAGAGAATACTCACGTTGGGTTTGCGGAGCAACGTCGTTTTGTGTAAAAGTCTCATCAATGTCTACTTCACTTGCAAGGACCATTGCTCAGCTAGGCTCGTCTTCAAGGACGTCGATATTCGATCAGACGTTTACATTTGGAACTCTCTCGTTTCTGGTTACGCAAAGAACTCAATGTTCCATGACGTTCTTGAGGTTTTCAAGAGATTGTTGAATTGCCCAATTTGCGTCCCTGATTCTTACACATACCCAAAAGTGATTAAAGCTTATGGTGCGTTGGGTAGAGAGTTTCTTGGTAGAATGATTCATACTCTTGTGGTGAAGAGTGGGTATGTTTGTGATGTGGTTGTGGCGAGCTCTTTGGTTAGCATGTATGTAAAGTTTAATTTGTTTGAGACTTCAGTGCAACTGTTCGATGAAATGCCTGAGAGAGATGTTGCGTCTTGGAACACGGTTATTTCGTGTTTTTATCAAAGCGGGAAGGCAGATAAGGCTTTGGAGTTGTTTGAAAGAATGGAAAGCTCTGGCTTTGAACCAAATTCAGTTTCCCTTACGGTAGCCATATCAGCGTGCTCGAGGCTGTTGTATTTGGAGAGAGGGAAGGAGATTCATAGAAAGTATGTGAAGAAAGCGTTCGAGTCAGATGAGTTTGTTAACTCTGCCCTTGTAGATATGTATGGGAAATGTGACTGCTTGGAGATGGCTAGAGAGGTTTTTCAGCAAATGCCTAGAAAGAGTTTGGTTTCTTGGAATTCTATGATTAGAGGTTATGTTGCTAAAGGAGATAGTAAGTCATGTGTTGAGCTGTTGAATAGAATGATCATAGAAGGAACTCGACCGAGTCAGACAACCTTTACCAGCATTCTAATGGCTTGCTCTCGCTCATCGAATCTCCTACATGGAAAATTTGTACACGGTTATGTGATTAGAAGCGTTGTAGATGCAGATATCTATATAAATTGTTCCCTGATCGATCTCTACTTCAAGTGTGGTGAAGTAAAGTTGGCAGAAACCGTCTTTGCAAAGACACAGAAGGCCGTTGTTGAGTCATGGAATGTTATGATCTCTGGTTATGTCAGTGTAGGTAATTGGTTTAAGGCTATTGAAGTGTATGACCAAATGGTGGGTGTTGGAGTGAATCCAGACGTAGTAACTCTCACAAGTGTTTTACCTGCTTGTTCGCAACTGGCAGTGTTAGAGAAAGGCAAGCAGATTCATTTGTCCATTAGCGAAAGTCAGCTCGAGACAGACGAGCTGCTGATGAGTGCACTTCTTGACATGTATTCTAAATGCGGCAATGTAAAAGAGGCTTCTAAAATTTTCAACAGTATACCAAAGAAGGATGTTGTGTCATGGACAGTAATGATCTCTGCGTACGGATCTCACGGTCAAACGAGAGAAGCGCTTTACCATTTTGATGAAATGCAGAAATTTGGTGTAAAACCTGATGGAGTTACTTTTCTTGCTGTATTGTCAGCTTGTGGTCATGCTGGATTAATTGATGATGGTGTCAAGTTGTTCAGTCAAATGATATCGAAGTACAGAATCGAGCCTAGTATTGAACACTACTCGTGCTTGATTGACATTCTTGGGCGAGCAGGTCGGTTGCTTGAAGCTTATGAAATTCTTCAACAAAAACCAGAGACAAGAGATAATACAGAGCTTCTCAGTACTCTCTTCTCCGCCTGTTGCTTGCACCGAGATCATTCATTGGGAGATAAAATCGCAAAATCGCTCATGGAGAAATATCCAAATGATGCATCAACCTACACTTTCTTGTTGAATTCATATGCTTCTTGTGAGTCATGGGAGGCAGCAAGGCGAGTCAGATTGAAAATGAAAGAAGTGGGACTGAAGAAGAAACCAGGCTGCAGTTGGATTGAGATAAATGAAAAAGTATGTCATTTCTTCGCTGAGGACAGGTCTCATCCACAAGCTGAGAACGTTTATGAATGTCTTGCCCTTTTAAATAGTCACATGGAAGCTGGTCAATGATTCTTAGGTTGTTACATTTATCCCAAGAAGACAGCATGGCCAAGCCAATGTCCAAGTAACATAAAACGGTAGATTCGATGCAAAGTCATACACCCTAGATTTTATATAAGGTTGTTGGTGTTCTAAATACAACACCATTGTGTATAGAAAGGAAATAGACAGAAAAAATTGTAGAGAATTTGAGTTTATTGTATCAATATCCAATAGGGGATTATAATGTACACAAAATCTAACAATATCTTCTCCCGTGGATCCATCGGTTATGTTTGATCTTATAGATTCGTAGAACAAAACCGGTTATGGCAAAACCGGTGAAGCACTGAGGAAGAGAATATAGCTCAGCTCGAACTTGGATAATGCGCAAAGCCCGCTCCGATGAGGAAAAAAAAGGCACCAACTTTTGTCGTTGAAATGGACCTACCATTACCATGAACCTGATTCGCTCCAATCATTTTCCAATTTTTATTATTATTTTGATGCAACTATGCTCAAAAGTCGTACTAATCCACTATTTTGGTGGAAGATGAAACAGAGAGACAGAGACAGAGACAGAAGACAGATGTTTCATTTCTGAAATCAAGATCATCATCAGCATCATCATCATCTATCACCAGACAAAGAAGTGTTCAATCATTTGACAGAAAAAAAACTTTCTTCCAACCCATACTTTTTTTTTTTTTTCAAAAATCAAAAATAGGATTTTCAAAAGCTTTGCTCCATTGGGGTCAATGGGTTGTTGTTGTCTCTCTCTTGCTCGATCTTAAACCTCTGGGAAGACTTCGGGGTTTTTAGTTGTCTAGCTTTATTAAACCCATATGTGAGAATCTGGTTCTGTTTTCTCTGGTTAATGATTCACGAGACGAGATTGAGATTCTTCAAAGTTTGGATTTTTCTTTTTGTGGTTACTTAAGATTTCATTGCTTCATCTTCACTTTTCCCCTTCCTTTTTTTTTCTCTTTTAAATATTTAATTTTCCGAGGGGGTTTTCTTGTTTTCTCTGTCCTGTGTTTTATGACAACTCAAGTTGTCTTCTTGTTCCAAGCTCTGTAAATTAATTTACTAATAAATGATACATTTTTAGTGTTCTTTTTAACTACCATTCTACATCGGATACATTGAGTTGTCGTCGTCTCCATTCCTCTTTGTTCTTTACTTTTCTTTATCTGTTAGAAATTGGATCTCGCTCTAACAAAAAATGTTAGCTCCAGCTGAAAAAGGAGAGATCTTGATCTCTTCTCAATCTCCAGTTAGCTCAATGTCAGTTCCTGAATCTATTGAATCACCACATCCTATTGTTCCTTTGGTCTACACTGATGTAAATGTTGTTCCTGAGCATGAAAGGAATGAGCTTGAAAAATCAATATCAAGCCTTGAAGGTATATAGTTTTCTTATCACAATATTTCTTCTTGGTGTGTTTTCTATCTGATCAAGATGTTTAAAATGAATTTGAGCTCAAGTTTAATTTGATTTGGGTTGGTATTTTACAGTGGAAGTTTTTGAGTTGAAGTCGAAGCTAAAGTCATTGGATGAAAAGAGAAAAGAAGTTCTGAATAAGATTATAGACACTAAAGGTTTGTAACTCCACAATATTAAAACCTATAACTTTGGGTTTAAACTTGATTGTTATCTTAAGTATTGGCTTCAATTTGCAGGAAGTATACGTGTGTTTTGTAGAGTTAGGCCATTTCTATTAACAGAAAGGAGACCAATTAGGGAACCTGTTTCGTTTGGACCGGATAACATTGTTATTAGATCTGCTCGAACACGAAAGGAATTTGAGTTTGATAAAGTTTTCCATCAATCAGCAACTCAAGGTTAGTCTGCTGTTAGGCTTTAGTGATTCCTCTTTTTTGGTGTCTTAGCTTTCTGTTTCCTTCCAGTTGTGAGTAAATGAGGCCTTCTCGTGGTTGAAAAAAAAAAAACTCTGTAGAAGACGTTTTCGGAGAAGTAAAACCGATTCTTAGATCTGCCCTTGATGGTCACAATGTATGCGTTTTGGCGTATGGTCAAACTGGGACAGGCAAGACTTTCACCATGGTTAGTCATTCTTGATACTCAGATTCTTTTGAAAAAAAAGTTAACATTATTCGGAGAGTTGTTTTAGCTTTGTTTTTTTCATTGTTTAAGGATGGCACAAACGAGCAACCAGGTCTTGCTCCTAGAGCTATTAAAGAGATTTTCAATGAAGCTTCACTGGATCATACTCATTCCGTGACTTTTTCGATGAGTATGTTGGAAATCTACATGGGTAACCTGAAAGATCTGTTGTCTGCAAGACAGTCTTTGAGGTCATATGAAGCCTCAACTAAATGGTAAGTGACCAGCTTTTGTATCCAGAGGTTAGTCTCTCAAAACCACAAACATTTTTCTAAGTACTTCTTTTTAACTTTACTGCAGCAACCTCAATATTCAAGTAGACTCAAAGGGTTCGATCGAAATTGAGGGTTTGACTGAGGTGGAAGTACCGGATTTTACAAAGGCTATATGGTGGTACAACAAAGGGAAACGAGTCAGATCAACTTCTTGTACAAATGTGAACGAAGCTTCGAGCAGATCTCATTGGTAGATTCTTGATTGTTCCTACTCTATGTGTCAATTTCTTTATTTCAGTTTGGTAGTTACCCTTATTCAGTTAGTTTATCTCTAGTTTAACAAGGATCACAATCATTCGTCATGGGGATGGTGTGGGGTCAAAAACTGAAGTTAGCAAGCTTTGGATGATAGATCTCGGAGGAAGCGAGAGGCTCTTGAAAACCGGGGCAATAGGGCAAACACTGGATGAAGGAAGGGCTATAAACCTCTCACTTTCCGCTCTTGGAGATGTGATTGCAGCTTTAAGGAGAAAGAAGGGACATGTGCCTTACAGGCAAGCTCTCAGCTTTTAATTTCTTTTCACAGACATATGCCTTTGAAACAGAGACATCTATCTGGCAGAAGTGAAATAGATCTCGCTTTGGTCATGCTATTGAGTTTCGCTTTTTCTTTTTTTTCTTGCTTGCAGAAACAGCAAGCTAACTCAAATCCTTAAAGATTCTCTAGGTAAAGGCATGTGCTTTATAATAATATCTTTAAAGTCTTCTGAGATTAACATATACTGACATTATCTAAGTATGTTTGCTTTGGTGAGTTTAATGGATATGTGATTTAACATATCTAAGTATGATTTCTTTTCCTGAGTTTAATGGATATGTGAATTAACTGTTTTAGGTACTAGATCAAAGGTTCTAATGCTTGTGCACATAAGTCCACGTGATGAAGATGTCGGTGAAACCATTTGCTCTTTGAGCTTTACAAAACGTGCGAGAGCTGTAGAGTCTAACAGAGGATTAACAGCAGTAAGTACATGTACTTGCAGTATTTGCATTTATATCCATTTCACTGATTGCTGAATGTTTTCATTATCATTGCTTAGGAGTTTCGAAAGCTAAGAGAAAATAAAATATCGGAACTTGAAGAGGAAATGCGAGAAACTAAAGAAAGTTGCAAGAAGATTAAACAGCGGTTACAGGAAGCAGAGTGTGTGGTTAGTGAAAACAAGAAACTCTTATGGATCACCGATGATAAGCATGTAGAAGACATGGAAAAGAAAGTTCTTTCACCTCTAGATCATCTGAAAGAGACCGATGCAACCCCAAAATCTTCTGATAAACTTGTCAAGATAAACAAGAGTTCTGGGTTTGTCCCGCGTTTCATGACTTCAACTGCCGCTAGTCGCCAAAGACAAGCAATGTCAGAGAAAGAAATCAATGCAAAGCCTCAGAGCATAAGATTACTAGCTAAAACATTTACTCAATCGTCCACTTCTCAGTCTCCTAGCGTCTCTGACTCACGTAGCAGAGGTCTCCTTAGAAGATCATACACAAAACGGCTTCAAGCTGCAGCTAACACTGGAACACCAGAAACTCCTAAAAGAGATACTAAAGATACTTCTTTACAGAAAAAGAATATCAATGATACTTCTTTGCCAAGGAGCAAGATGGTTACTTCATCAGATCCAAATGTGAGAGCTAAACTTTGTTATCACAGACGACGAATGTCAAGCTTGACATGATCTAACAGTGATCAATCAAGAAACAGGTCTTTCTTCTTTCTTTCCCATCTCTTGTGAAAGCGCGAGTTGTTTTAGAGCCCGAGTAGGGTGATAGTTGACTCGCGATTTTAGGACCATTTGAGTTTGTGGATTTTGCAGTTCTGGTTTTATAAGGACACAGCCCTCAAGTTACATTTTTTAACATCTGAGAGCTTTGCCTATATGTTTTATATTATTCTTTGGTTTGGTGTTAGTTTGATATTGGATGTTCTTTAGAAACTGGACCATAATTAATATTCCAGATTCTTATCTTCTTTGGAGGTTTCAGAGAGAGAGGTGTGAAAGGGTTTGAGGGTTTTGTTTTGTAATCTTTTGGAGTTTCTAATGGAACAGTAGTGTTGTGGATTTAACTTCACTGTATTTTTTTGTTGTTGTATCAAGTCTCTATTTATATTATTTGATACATTAATGGATAATAGTATTTCTTTTATTACACTATTTATTCAATTAGTTTTTAACTTATAACATAAATCTTCAATAACTATATTGAGTTTTGATTTTCTACCAATTGATTAAGGTTACTAATGTAGTTCAATAATGATACTGAGGTATATTGAGCAATCTTATCATATCTCACAAGTACTTACTATTTGGGAGAAATTTAAAATGTTCATTAGAGAGTCTACATAAAAATAACAAGGAATATAGTCGAATATCGATAGCAAACAACAAGACTCAAGACACTATCGTTCATAGTCTTGTGGCTTCTTGCTCTCGTTTCGTTATTGATTTCTTGTGTCTTCTATTCATATTCTGACCTCTTTATTTATAGAGAACCATTATTTTTTCCTAATCCTCGTGAGATTCGTAGTCGGTTGCTAAATTTTATTTCAGATAAAATCGTTTGCGATATTCACGGATGACATCAAATCTGTTTTGATCTTAGTTAGTAAGATTTGTGTTGATCTTATCCGGTATCTTCTAGAATATTTTGTTTTCTTCGATTCTGTCTGGTTTGTCAAATTTATCATGAACTTTATTTAATTAGTCTCAATGATAAAATTATAACCAACACTTACTAAGTAGTAACTACATTGAATGCATAACCGACCAATGTATATGGCTATATGCATACTTCGAATAACCAGAAAACGTAATAATCTAAATAGAAAAATGACTATGACGATGTTGTGAACTTTTGTTAAATGAAAAAAAGATATACCATGAAATCAATAAAGAACAGATAAATAACTTCATATAAATTCAGAGTGATTATTATTATTGAGACCCAATATATCAGGGGGAGGTTACAAAGCTTCTAAAACTCTTTTAGTGAATCAGTGGATGTCTTAATAAAATTTGATCTTTTTAAGCAAAGACAAAACCAGTTAAAACCGGAATGTACAGTCAACTTTTTGTAGAAGAATTAATACATCAACAATATTTAATTTCTTTAACAAAAAAAAAAACAATATTTAATTTAAATAAGTTAAATCGAAAATCTGTTAACATTAAAACATTTTACCCCAAAGCAAAACACATTTAACACATTCAGTTTAGATGAAAAACCACGTGGTTTTATTCAACCGGTCCAGAGCTTTCATTTTGAAATTAATTAGATGGATCAACCTAATAAAAAACACGGTATGGTCCGGTTTATTTCCCATCGTTACTAAATCTGTGAGCTCCATAGATTTGTGCATTAATGGCGATTCTCTCGTCTTCATCATCATCATCATCATCATCATCATCATCATTCTCAGCGATGCAGAAAGGAATTGTTGTTACAATACCAGTTCTGGTTCTAACTGCATCGTTTACCGCGTTTATATTCTTCATCCTATCTTCTTTTCTATCTCCCTGTTCATGTCCTTCATCTATAACCTCCTCCCAGAACAACGCCGTTATCGCCACCATCAGCGGCGGCGACGTGAGGTCGGAGGAGAAAATCTCGACGTCGCGAGAAGATATAGATTGGGTTAAAGATCTGATTAGATCGAACGGTTTACATATGCAGGAGAATGTTCTCCGTAAAGGAATCAATCCTCGCACTAGGGAACAACAACTCCAAGACCTGATTCAGTAATCATCTTCGTTTTAAGTTAAAAATCTCTGCAGAATCAAGTTTAGGAAACGTTTTTTAAGAGAAACTTTGATATTCTATTTGATGATTGCTTCGTTAAGTCTTTGTAATATGCTAAATTGGATTTGGAGATTAAATTTATATTAATTTTTAGTTTGTGATACACCAATTAGGATAAATTACTAATAGATTTGGTTGTACCATTTGTGTTGTGTTCAATTTCTGAAATTTTTACTCTGTTTTGGGATTTAGGTACAAAGGTATTTCACATTACGAAGGAGATGAAGCAAGCAACCACACAGCTCTTCCATGTCCTGGTGAGTTATTAGTTGAGGAGCATCATAGTAACTATGGTGAACCTTGGGCTGGTGGGCGTGACGTGTTTGAGTTCTTAGCTGAATCAGCTCAGCTAAAACCTAATGCTAGAGTTCTTGAAATAGGATGTGGTACGCTTCGTGTTGGTTTACATTTCATTCGATATCTAAATCCCGGGAATTTCCATTGTCTTGAAAAGGACGAGCTTTCTTTGATGGCTGCGTTAAGGTACGAGCTTCCTTCTCAAGGTCTTCTACATAAACGGCCTCTTATCATCAGAGGTGAAGACATGGAATTCAGCAAGTTTGGTTCGGATGTAACCTACGATTTGATATACGCTAGTGCGGTGTTCCTTCATATGCCTGATCAACTCGTTTGGACTGGACTCGAAAGACTCGTTGATAAGTTGAAGCCTTACAAGGGGAGGATCTTTGTGTCGCATAACATAAAGTTTTGTACGCGTTTAGGTGGAGATAAATGCACAGAGAGATTAGCAAGCTTAGGACTCGAATCCCTCGGGAGACAAACACATGATAGTTTGCTGTTTAATCACTACGAGATTTGGTTCGGGTTCAGGCGGATTAAAGGATAAGTTAGTTGCTATAGTTTATGTAGGTAAAGGTTTGATTCCACGGCATGTCAGTGGTCCATCCTAAGAGGATTGGATTAATTTTCTTAATAGATAGTTTTTACAGATAGTTCAGTGATATGAAGATACGTCTCTGGACCAAGACAAAGCAGTGAAGTACACAAATGGTGATTCATACTCATGTATTATTAATATAGTAGTCAAATGATTCTAGATTGGCTATATTCTTTTTTTTTTTTTTCATCAGATTGGCTATATTCATTTGTTGCAAAGAGTGAAATTCATTTATTTACATTATAGTTTTCTTAAGAAAAGTTTTGAATTACAAAGATTAAAGAAATGTTGTATATATTTGCTGTTTTGGTCTCAGTCTGTTAACTCTCAAGTCAAGTCTTAAATAAATCTCCATAGGCGTTAAATTTAAAATCAGAAAGCGAATTGAGGCACGTGAGATGCGCGTGCTAAGATACATAGCTCGAATCTGAGTCCTTTTGTAATTTTTCTTTTTCCCCTATCTCAAAGATATTTCTTCGTTCGATTTCCATTTCTTCCTTTGTTCTCACTTCGTCTCGATCGGAGCTTTTTGTCCGATCTCGATGCTAGACTTGTAGATTCAGTTACTTTTCTTGGTTACATCGGAATTGCGCGACTAGCATCGGAGTTACTCTCTCCCAATAATCTCTAGAGGTTCAAGTAACGAAAATGGCTTTGGTGGCGGCCTTGGAAGCAGATCTTCGCGCTCTCTCCGCGGAGGCGCGGCGGAGGTATCCCGCTGTGAAAGACGGAGCCGAGCACGCAATTTTGAAGGTTAGATTTTTCCGAGAGTAATGTACACTTGTACTGTTCGAGCTTGAATTTACTGTAAACATGGAGATATGATGTCGTCTTTCAAATTGGTGTTTGTTTTAGTTAATTCGCATAATGCTTTTCAACTGGAAACTCTGGGAAAGCATGAAATGTTGAGCTGAATGAGCTAAACTTTTTTTTTTTTTTTT